>JBBPRP010000593.1:0-12571 GCA_038093135.1 Leccinum longicurvipes
TTGTGGTTGGAAACAAAGATGCATGTGAACTATTTTAAACTCAGACATGGTCCTAATATGTGTATGTTTGTTTGTATGACCAAACATAACCAAATAACACTTGATTTCAATGTCATGAGCAAAAGGTACAAAACTGTTGCAATGGTATTGGTGTTTTGAAATAGATGTATCTTTGCAGTATGTAAACAAAATCACATGACTCTGGGAACAACGTTGTAGCTAAGGGTTTGTACTTTATTTGTTCCCACCAAAGCAAAGTGAAATTCCCATGATTGATTGTGGAGCGCTTTGCGCCCCAGTTTGGAGTTAAGCATTGCAATGGTTTTGCACCTCACTGTAGGTAGAGAGACCAGGCCACCAGAAATCACAAGCCACCAAGTTCTGGATACAAAGGATACTACCATGACCTCTAGCAGGCGATTCATGCAAGGAGAGGACAATGTCATAGAGAAGGGGTTCAGGGACATAGAGGTAGTGATGAAAATATAGTTTCCCATTAGAGAACTCCCAGTCAGAGGTGGAAGCATGGAGAAGTAGAGAGGACCCAGTGTTCAGGGTAGCAAGGGCAGTGGAGGCAAACAGGTCAGTGGAGGTAAAGGAAGGCAGCTTGTCAGTGATAGTGGCATCAAGAGTACAAATGAAAAGGGAATCAGGAAAGAGAGTCACATTAGCATTGTCAGTGGAGATACATAAAGTGAATGCATACCAATGGAACAAGCCAGTCTTGTTCTTGTTGGATTCCCTCTGACAACAACTCCCTCCTTCTAAGTCTTAGTAATAGTATAGGTGTGCTGACACTGTCATAGTGTCAAAAGTCACCTTCACAACCTGTGATGGCTTCAAGTTACTACCACCAGATGCAACCTGTGGGACCTTACTGCCACTCTTCTACTGAAACAGTGGATTATTCTTGTGTAGTTACTTAAGATCAACATATGCAGTTCACAATGCCAGGTGATGAAGCTACATTTCATGTGCCAGATCCTACTAGTCTCTAATGAGGAATAGAGTTTGCTCAATGTCTCTGGTCAACAATACAACATCAACCCCAAGTTTAGATCTTGGAAAGATCAGAGATGTTGCAGGTCATTAATGTAAGTCATTTCCTCTAGTAAATGGTAATGGTTGCACTTCAATATTTAAACCATAGACTGGTGAAGCCAAATCCATCTGTCAACCCCAATGTGAGATGTATGTATATGGCAATGCTACAAACCTCATAGCCTGGTGCATAGCTTCTATCCCACCACTGGTTTCTGCTCATCTCCCACCAGCTTCTGCTCATCTCCTACCTGCTTTTGTTCATCCCTTGCCACCTTCCATTCATCCCCCACTGCCACCTGTTTATTCTCCACCATCTTCTGTTCAACCAGCACAGACTGCACCAGACCCATCTAATGCTATCACAACTGTAGTTAATGTACCAAAACAACAGAAACACAAAGTGTTAGAGGTGGCAAAACATTATGTCTACACTTTATTGTTTGCTGAAGAGGCTATGCCACCACAAGGAAAAAAAGGAACAATTCATTGATCTTGCGGTACAGAATGCCAAACAAGAGATCTTAGGAGGAGGTATGTAAGTAAATTCTTGTGCGTTACAATGAATAAGCTAATTGTCTCTATTAGTCATAGTAGAGGATTGGGACATGAGTCAAGAGTTGACAATGCAATGGCTGCTGTCCAGCAAATCTTCAAGCAGTATGTGTCATCTTGAGTCTAATGAGAGTATGAACTGCAGCTCTCACTTGATGAGCAAGAGAGTGAGCACAAGCACACTACTATGAAAAAGCTAATCAATGATCTTCACTTTTTGAAAAAGGTGGTAACAGTATGTCATTTTATCTACTAATCTGACACAACTATTGAATGCAGGCCCAGGCTAGGTTTATACAAATAATGATCAGCCAGTGACACACCAAGAAATATTCACAGGAAAACTGTTTGAAGACATTATATTGGATGTCCTCTTCTCAACCCAATGAAACTGCATGGATTCATTCAAAACCAAGACCTGGATCAAGTATTCAGGCTGGCTACAGCAGCCATATATATGTCACTCAAGGAATTCAAGGAAGGACAGCACAAGAAGCTATCTCTATCATCAGAGATCTGGCATGAACCATATGTTGAGGCAATGGAGATAATATTTACTTTCAGGGAGCCCCAAGAGAAAAGTGCTTGGCTAACAGCTCTACAGCAGAGGGTGATGGCGAAGGGCAGCACATTGTAGTGATTAGATAGATACGCGTGCTGAATGTAATGTGAAACTTTAATCGATTGAAATTATACCAAAAATGGACAGACTGTAACCAAATACAGTACCGAACCTAGCTAACTACGTATAGTAACAAAATGTGTTCAGTTTGCCTCGCTTGGGGCGGTTCCAGTTTTTAGATGTAATTTGACTGGTTTCGCTCTTCCATCTCGAGTTTGGTCCATCTCAGTATGTTGCCTCGAGCGATACTCCTTCTGGCTTCGCTCACTCCGTTCACGGCCCTGGCGGTTGATGTAACAGTTGCTCTCACTGCACCCAGTGGTGCTCCATCGATAGCTCCAGACCTCGTCTCGCTCTCCATCGAACAAGACCGATGGGTGGGTTGGGTTGGAACCACGGAACGGAACCAGTTCTTTTACAACGCTCTCGACAACTTGGTTCAAATTACAAATTCACCACCATTCATCCGGATTGGTGCTGATTCCGAGGATCATACTATCTTTAGCAACGACGTTCAAGTATACTTTCAGTTACGCCACTTAGAATGCTGATCAGATGCGGTGTTCCAGTACGAGGAGAACATCTTTCCTGCCTCCTCTCCTGTTGTCCCTTACCCCGAGGCGACCAACATCACTGTTGGGCAAGGATTTTATGATATCGTATCCCACCTCCCTTTCGGTGAGTTCTGACTCGTTTTGCTCTTGCTCAATTTTTAACTTGGCCCAATTCGGCAGGTTCACGCGTCCATTGGGGAATCAACTTGGGGCAATCCAACCTGACCGCTGCATTCCTCGAGACAAAGGCTCTGGTCAAGGCTTTTGAGTCCCCGGCAGTCAAAGACAATGGAGTCACGCTCAACTTCATTGAGATAGGCAACGAGGCCGATCTTTACAGCAAACATGGAGCCAGGGAAAGTCGCTGGGGTGTTTCCGATTATGTCGACGAGTAAGTGCATTTTCATGCTGGTCCTCGCCGCTAACCGTTGAATAGGTGGGTTCAATTTGCCACCAACGTCTCGGAGACTGCTTGTCTATCGGAGGATTCCTTCACTAAGTTGATCGGGGGGGCGTTTGCTTTTTCATCCCACGACGACTCTGGCTTCTCTCCCCAAGGAATTTTTGCGAACGGCATTCTCGATTCTGAACCCGGCGCTTTAATTACCGCGTACTTACATTTTCACATCCGAATTCGCTTCCCTCACTTACAAATTACGAAGGATTTCCCAGCACCATTACAGCGGGTCATTTTGCAGCGGGTCAGGTGCCGTTTTGCAGGATTTGATGACGAAGGACTACATCCGTGGAAATATCAGCATGTTTGAGCCAGACATCGAAGCCACATATGATCAAGGCTTAGGGTATTTTCTAGGCGAGACTAACAGTGAGCGCTTGATCATAATTACAACTTCGTTTCATCACTTCTCACCCATTTACGATTTACAATAGGCATGAGCTGTCATGGTGCACCTGGTAAGTAAAAAAGAGCATTCGAATATTAACGTTATTCGCCTATCCATAGGCGTGAGCAACTCCGCCGGCGCAGCACTCTGGGCACTTGACTATTCATTGTTTGCGACCCAAGTTGGCATCACTAGATTGCACTTCCACGAAGGCATCGGCTACAAATACAACTTTGTGAGCAGAATCATCCTGAGGCGAAACCGCCCAATCTCATGTGTTTTGCATCGTTTAGATCCAGCCTGTGACTTTGAACTATTCTATATTGGATGGCTCTCCCATCACTCCACTTCCTCCCCACATACAGCCCCCCTACTATGCGGCAATCCTTGCAGCGGAAACAATCGGTTCATCTGACGCCACTCGGATCGCTGAAATTTATGTCAACGCAACCGATGTTTCGGGATACGCTGTGTTCGAGTATGGGAATCTCGTTCGAGCCGTGTTTATCAATACCGTTGCCTATCTTCCTGGCGCTGGAGCCCGCAGCACTACCCACATTGATATCAAATTCTCTGGATTCGGGCTGGCTCCACAAGTGATGGAAGTAAAAAGACTCAATATCTCGTAAGGCAGATTTTCTCGGTGTCCTACCGTACTTACTCCTTGACAGATATGCAGATGCCACCTCTGGGATCACCTGGGCAGGACAAACGTATGAAACAGCTGATGCTAGGGTTGATGGAACCCTTCAACTAGAAACTCTTGACGTCAGCCAGGGGTTGGATATCCAAGAGACCGAAGCAGTTTTACTTTCATTCTTTTGTATATCGTAAACACTTTCTAATCCCTCCCACTGCACTCCTTTTACACCTCATTCCTTCGGACAACTTAGACTATAATTAGTTAGCTAATCCAAACACCTTTTTCACGTAGTCCACAGATGCTTCGTCTCCCGTGTTCCAAGTCTTGAAATCATTCGCAAGTGACGTTTCGATTCCAAATGAACCTGCGACATGACATTACTATCAACCCGCTATCGATGGAAGTGCACTTGGATCTGAAGTCAGATTGCTTCTTCAATTGAAGCGCCTTTTCTACGATGAGAGAATCTGAAGAGACAAATGTCTTGGTACGGACATCGATCCCAATACCGTCATATATTTTCCCGGGCCGAGCACAAAGGGATTGCCCGAATCTTGTTTGAGACCCGTCCACTTTGCACTATGTTGGATCCTTGCAACCCGGTGACAGGCCTGAAAAAAAAATTGTGTAGAAAGGTGTCAGTGAGCATGATAAAGAAAACGTTGGAGTTACATAGTAGGTTTCCTCAGGCTCCCAAAACTCTGAAGCAAGCTATTCATATTTGCACCCTAAGTTAGCACTATGCCGCGACCTGGGTAAAGGGCAACCTCTTCGCAAACGTAATAGTATACATCACCTACCCCATGACTCGGAACCACTCACTATGTAGTTCGTAAACATAAAAGACACCTCTCTCTGGGGATCGGTCAACCTTTGCCATTTCTTTCACCGTTACAATGATGAGGTACTGGATGTAAAACGAATGCAAGGCTTTAACGAGTCTCGAATTCGCTAAACATGCACCCCGCTTCCAACTTTATTTGACACGATCTCTGTGGTACCCTCGACGAAGACTGAGCCTCGATTGTACTCACCTTCCTGTCCTTCATAACCCCGGTCAGTTTACCCACACGACATTAAGGAGACATCCCAACAGTGTAGCTTCTGTCTCGAATCTATTCTTCTCCGTAGTCAGAGACCGTTATGAAACGGATTGGTATCTGCGCCGGATCAAACTGGAATTCTGAAAAATAATCAAAGTGTTCTTTGGATAAGTAGAGGTATTTGTTCGCCAGCCAGCTCTAGAATCTTCTGGGTTATCAGACGCACATTCCGAGATCCTAGCCGAGTTTGGCAAGTTCCAGAGCATAGGCTGAGACATGAAAGGACACGTTGTATTGAGTCGCGAAACGGATCGATGCATCTGCATTTGCGAGGGAATAAGATATCGGGGTTCTTGTGTACGTGAATCGATTTGTACTTCTGTCTCTGGGAAGTGTTGCCCGACTTGGATGGCTTGCTGCATCGTGAACTGCTCGCGGGCGCTTACTGTCAGGCAACCAAACCGTGCGGTAAGAATAAGTAGCACTAGCGCTCAGCTTGATTAACTCGGCGTCCAGAACATGGCAATTCTTTACTGTTTGTGGTGTCCATGATGTTATCATGTACACCACCGAGGGACGGGCCCCTTGGCAAGTTTTGAGGGATGCAGACTCGGAGTCGAAATGTAACCAATCAGTGGTTATTATGGGTTGTTGATAAGCTGGCTACAAACGAGCATCAGACTCCCGCCCTCTCAGTCCCCATCACTCGTCGATGGTAAAAGTTCAGAATTCGCGAGACGAACACTAACGTACGCTTATTCGCAGGCTTCAAGGATAGAGATCCTCAACGATGGCGGTCTCAGATCGGATGGACGAAAACAATACGAGCTGCGAGAGATCGGTATCGACTTTTCACTGCAAGGTTCCGCCGACGCGTCCGTCACGATGCGCCATGGTCTCACTGAAGTTCTGGTTTCCGCACTTGGTCCACGAGAAGCAAAAATGCGATCCCAGACCATCTACGACCGTGCCAACATCAACGTTGAAGTTCACATTGCGGCTTTTAGCGCGGGTGAACGTAGGAAGCGAACCAGAGGAGACAAGTAAGTGAATGAATGATTGAATGATCTAACGTTAAACTGCATTCCTCGCGCGCTGCTCCCTGTCTGATTCAGACGAATGCTCGAACTCGCGTCGATCATAAAGTCGACGTTCGAGCCTGTCGTGCAAACACACCTCTACCCGAGGTCCCAGATCGACATCGTTATTCAGGTCATCCAGCAAGACGGAGGGCTGCTTCCGGCTTGTCTGAACGGAACCACCTTGGCCCTTGCGAGTGCAGGTGTAGCGATGTTCGATTTTGTCTGCGCGATTTCCGGAGGGGTACATTCGACTGCGCCCTTATTAGACCTAAACACGCTGGAGGAAAACGACGTACCGCATGTTTCTGTCGCTGTCATGCCTCGCACGGGTCGAGTAGCGCTGGTGACGATGGACACGAGATTGCACCTCGATAGATTCGAGGAAATCTTGCGATTAGTTGTTGATGCCGGTGCTGTTCTTCACGATGAAATGAGAGCGGCATTGGCTAAGAGGACACAAGCACTAGTTGCCGCGATCGGCAGCGGAGAAAATCACAGGAGGGAGGTTGAAATGGAAGAACTACAATGATGTGATTTCTCTACAATACGTTTACCCTGGACACCTCTTTACGTCTGAAACAGGCCAGCCACTTTTCGCCGCCATTTCTCTCGACTTTTTTTCCTTCCTCAGTGCTCTGATATACGGCGTCCAGTATTGGACCGTGGCCCTGTTGCCTTAGCTCGTGCTCAGTGACACCCTCAAACAAGGGGAACGCCTCTATGTGTGTTTTCATCCATTGGTGCAAATCGGGCACGTCAGTTATCGTGTAAATGATGCCGCCAGGGCGGAGCACGTAGGCGTATTCCGCGAGGAGGGTGGAGGAGATGATGCGTGCCTTGTGCTTGCGTGCCTTGAAATGCGGATCTGGGAACAGAAAGAATAAAGCGGACAATGAGTGTTTGTGGAAGAAATTCGGCAAGAATTTCATGGCGTTGGCGCGCACAACGGAGACATTCTGGTAGGGAGCAGGATTGGTGGAGGACGAGGTGGACTGGACGGGGCCCGCGGCGGTTGCGCGCAAAGCGGCGATACGATCTTGAACATACTGTGTGACTTGGACGCGGATTTCCATGCCTGATATGGACAAGGTGAAGACGTCGCGACAGGACGTGCGAGGGGAAACGCACCGAGCATCAGGGTGTCTGGAAAGAGGGGGGAAAGGGTCACCAGGAGACCGCCGAATCCACAGCCAATATCCGCGAACTCGGGCGTCTTTCCAGACGCTGAGAAGGTGGGGTAGTGTTCACTCCAATCGATTGCTTGTGGCGAGGGAGGGTAATCGAGAACATGATCAGAGAACGGATTGGCGTGTGCACGCTGACGATAGTGTTTTTTCTAGCAGAAAATAAATAAATAAATAAGGGACTAAGATGACGGACTGACCTGGGGTAGCAGCGAGTGCTCTTGTCTCTTTCGCTTCGTCATCGCGAGCACCATGAACCCATTACCCGATCTCCGACCGAAGCGATCCCGTTCCGAGTTCCCACGGAATCTTTTTTACGTCATGGTCGTTCCGGTATTTTCCTCGACACCTTTTTTGCTTCGCTTCCGTTCCTTCTTTCTCTTGTTCCGCTCCCTCTACATAGAACGACCTCCGTCTCGCCATGGCTGCATCCCTTCGCTCCATTGTCCACGCCGTACGTTTCTCGTTCTCGCGTCGTCTGTCGCTGCTAACACGTCTCAGTCACGTTCTCCATTTGCCCGCGCAGGCATTGCTTCGGCCCGGTTTGCCTCAACGGCTCCAAAACAGTCCACACTGAAAGACCGGCTCGCCGAGCTCATTCCTGCAGAAATTGAAAATGTATGCCCGTAATTCCGTGCTTCCCTCCTTCTCCCCTGATCCCGCCGCCGTAGGTCAAGCAAATACGTGCTCAGCATGGCAAAAAGTCGTTTGGCCCCGTCTCGGTAGATCAGCTTTATGGGTATGTTTCAGTACACTACCGGACTCCCAATTATCGATCCTCTTTCCAGAGGCATGCGCGGTCTCCCTGCATTGATCTGGGATGGGTCTGTCCTCGACGCGGGTAGGTTGTGCCCTCCCAAGAGACCCGTACTTCAGCACTAATAAATATGTCGTAGAGGAAGGGATTCGCTTCCGTGGCAAGTCTATCCCCGAGTGCCAGGAACTTCTCCCCAAAGCCCCTGGTGGCTCTGAGCCTCTACCAGAAGCCCTCTTCTGGCTTCTTGTCACCGGTGAAATCCCGACTCAAGAACAGGTTGCTGGCCTCTCCCGAGACTGGGCAGCCCGTGCTGCTATTCCCGAGTTTGTTGAGGAAATCCTCGATCGATGCCCTCCTACTCTGCATCCAATGAGCCAGTTCAGTTTAGCTGTCACCGCGGTACATTAGCCTTCTTTTCTCGTCTCACTCGAATTCACGTCTTCGCAGCTCAACCATGATTCTGCCTTTGCCAAAGCTTACCAGGAGGGCATTCCGAAGAAGGAATACTGGGGGCCCACCTTCGAGGACTCAATGGATCTGTGGGTTGTTCACTGTCGTCTTCGGTCTTACATTCTAATTTTATTTCAGCATTGCCAAACTTCCCAATATTGCAGGTCGTATTTATCGCAATGTCTTCGGTGACGGCAAGCTCCCTCCCATTGACCCTCAGAAAGATTATTCCCATAACCTTGCCGCACTCCTTGGTTTCGGGGACAATGAGGCCTTTGTCGAGCTTCTTCGTCTGTATATTACCATTCACAGGTGAGTTTCAAGGTCTGGTTGTGACTTCTTTCTCAGCGCGTTCTGTAGTGATCACGAAGGTGGCAACGTATCTGCCCATACCGGCAAATTGGTCGGCTCTGCCCTCTCGGATCCTTTCCTGGCATTCGGTGCTTCCCTTAACGGTCTCGCTGGTCCTTTACACGGTCTTGCAAACCAAGAAGTCTTGATATGGTTGCGCAAGATGCAAGGAAAGATTGGCGAGAATGCCACTGACGAGGCCGTAAAGGAGTATGTGTGGACTACGCTGAAAGGCGGTCAAGTCGTGCCAGGTTACGGACATGCCGTGCTGCGCAAGACCGACCCTCGTTACACTGCGCAGCGGGAATTTGCTTTAAAACATCTGCCGCGTGATCCCCTCTTTAAATTGGTTGGCCAGGTTTACGATATTGTCCCCGATATCCTTCTGCAGGTATGTGGTTGCCTGGTTCCGTTCTCTATCTTTTTCTCAGAGTATCTTTGAAGGCTGGAAAGGCGAAGAACCCGTGGCCAAACGTCGATGCTCACTCGGGTGTGCTGCTTACTCACTATGGCCTAACTCAAATGCAATTCTATACGGTGCTGTTTGGTGTGTCGAGGGCATTTGGTGTGGCGGCACAGCTCATCTGGGATCGGGCTCTTGGTGCACGTAAGGACTGATTCCGTTGTTTCGCGGGCCCTTCGCTGAATTTTTTTTGTTCAGCACTCGAACGCCCAAAATCTTACTCAAGTGCAGCTATAGAGAAGATGTTCCGGGATCGGGAGTAGGGTCTTATGGTTATTTGGGTCATAGAGTACTGCTAATTGGTAGCAATTTGTTCCCTTGAGAGCCGTTCAATGCATATGCAATATGAGATAGAGCGATGCGTCCATGTCCAGGCTGGTGGTAGTGATCGTTAACTAAGTATAAGTAATTAACCTTTCACGCTCCGCACATGGGATGGTGCAAACAAAGCCGCAACATTACCCATGTCGGATGTGCGAACACTCCTCAAAGCAAAACGACAAGAGATACGGATCGACCATCCGTTGGCATCTTACACATCCAGCGGACAGTTGCGCTGTGTTATTTGCGAATCAAACATCAAACATCCATCTGCATGGGACGGTCATTTGGGGAGCAAAGCGCATCGCACGAACGCAGCCCGTGTCAGGGAGGAAGAAAGGAGGCGGAAGGAGCTGGAGGTAGAAGATGAAGCCAAGCGTCTCAAGCGGAAGCTACCAGAGGATGACGTAGATGAGGACGTAGGAAGTGCCGCGAAAAAATCGAGGCTCGTCCCCCGATCATCGAAGACGTCTGGCTTGCCTTTGGATTTCTTCTCTGATCCATCGAGAGCGCCTCTTCTCTCGACCAATGACTCGGACGACGAAGATGAGATGGAGGATCCCGTTACTAGAGCAGCAGCAGCAGGAGCAACAGGTGGACCAGCAGATTCTTCCGGGCTCGAGCGAGAGTGGCTACAGTTCCAACAATCTGTCATCAACGTTCCAGACGAAGCCAACGTTGCCTACGACTACGCCACCATCATCGCCGAACCTGAGCTCGTCACAGATGGACCCGAGGGTTTCCCTACTCTAGATGCCGAGACGCATACTCAGCATTCGAATAAAGTCGAGGAGGACGAGAGGCGGCGAAAAGAACAGGACGAACGAGAGCTGATTATGGACCGCCTCAGGGACGAGGAAAGCGCACAGGAGGAAGCGGACATGAAAGTGACTGTTATGAAAAACAAGCTGGAGGCTTTGCGGAAGAAACGGGAGGCGTTTCGATCTGCAAAGTCAAACATAGGAGTCGCATGAGCGGTCTCTGGTTCAGCGTCGACACGGACCCTATGTAAGTGTGACTGTGATCAACGTCTACAGTCAGTTGACCTTCGTCTTTTAAGCTTCGTGATGGACATCATGTCTTTTGTGGCTTCAAGTACTTAGTGACATACTATAATGTAAGCTTTGCAACACGGCGACGCTGACGTGCCCATCGAAACCTGTGTCGTGACTTATGCAGTAGTATCTATGGATGAGTCTATGTCTGCTAGGGAGGTCAATTCTTCGAAAGGTGCACGCTGAATACAGGCATTGTATGTCACCAAATGCACCACTTTTATTCACACAAATTTCGGAGCATTGGAAGGTAACTTGAAGTATTGCTATTCGGGCAGGCGTTCACCTCCCCTACCGCCATCCTCCGCCTTCCGTGTACCCCAATCAGTCCAATCCACCCCCTGTTTATGAACCATCATCAACGCAAGCATGAGTGGTAGGTACCACAAGCTAGCGTGAAATAATGATCTCGCTTGCTTCTCCCGACTCGAGCGCCAGAATGCTGCCGCAGACCTGACCCAAAAGAAATTGGGTAAAAGGGAGGTCAGAGCAAAAGCCCAGGTCGTGAGGCCAGAGAGCGGGAAAAGTATCGAACATATCGGTACCAAAAGCACCGTATGTCGCAGGCTAACCAAGGCGTTTTTTTGAGGGGAGAGGACGGACAGCATCTTGTATCCTGCTTGGGAGTAAGATGCCCGTAAAAGATGCGACAAGGAGTTGAAGTGAGGAAATTGCCAAGAGTATAGCAACATGAAAAGGGCAAAGGCGCCCAAGGGGTTGTCGATCATAGATACGTCGGGGGGAATGTCTGTGAGAAACGGAGGAAGGAAGAATGTGATCGGATAGTCGGGCGATGGGAGTAGCTTCCCACCACAGGCTGTCCAACCCATTAAAGGAGGAAGCCCGCCGACTACCGCACCGACCCACGTGTTCGATACACTCTTGCGCTTCAAACAGGTGTATAAACCTGCATAGAGACATATGTTTGCTGCGCCGATGCCAGCCGTCAGAGGATTTGTCATGGTCCACAGGAGTACAGGACCAGCGATCCCAGTCGCCACAGCAAAGCAGGTTGCATGTAAAGGGCTGATTGAGCGCCTCACCAGCGGGCGTTGGCGTGTGCGAACCATTTGGGCATCATAAGGAACTTCCTGTAATTGATTCAACGTATTTGCCGAGGCTGAGCACAGCGCAGTACCAAGAGCAGTGGATACTAATATCGGCAGAGTGGTAGGCATTGGAGAAAGCGCGACTCCGGATGCCGCCGTAAGGACGACCAGCACGGTGAGTCGCGCCTTCGCAAGCTGAGCATAAACACTCAGAAGGCGTTTGGGTGTAAGGATAGCACTTTCTCGGAACGCCGGAAGTGGCTCCACCGGTCCTGTTGGCGTGCGGATGATCTGTCGTGCAGCACCCCAATTGTCGTTGTGAAAGAAATAAGACGCGAAATCCCGTCGGGCGGGCGTGGGTTCCTGGCGAACTTGGAGGTGAAAGGATCGGGTAATGACAGCACGACGAGAAAGTGCTGAGCGACTACATGGCGCAAGTGCCAGCAGACTTTTCATCTCGACCTAGAACTACGTGATGAGCGTTAAATGGGACACGGACCAAATCTGCACGTACGAGTCAATTGCAGTGAAGCGTATGAGAGTCGGAGTTTGAACA
>JBBPRP010000594.1:0-12546 GCA_038093135.1 Leccinum longicurvipes
CCACCCTCGCATGGCCTCCGATGCTGTGCGATCGACTCTGGCCACGACGCACTGCGATGACCCTCGCCATTCGCTGGCATCGTTGGTTTCCTCAGACTCTAAGACGCTGGCAGCCTGGCTCGCGCAGCGATGTGCCAATGCATCCAGTGTCGCCGACGACGTTCCTGGAGTTATGACTGTAGAAGAGTACGAACTGATGGGCAGCTGGCTCGATGTCCGTTCTTGTGACGGCGGATGGGTGTGTGGCATGCAGGACTGTGGCATGCACACCGCCGGCGGATCCCCATATGCAGCAAGCGAATATCCGGATGGACTGCGCATGGTGATGCCGTTTGATAGTGCAGACCTGCTATCGGAAGAGTACCCATCGCCCAGAGCGCCCGCTTTGCCCTTCCCTTCGGGACCATTTTACACACCACGCTTTCGTTCATTACCTCGATTACCGTCCCAGTCGATGGATATCTATTCTGCACAGGAAGCAAAGCCCGCAACCCTGGATGACGTGCAGTTGTGTTCAGCGAGACGACGCCGCGAGCGTAGCATGCCTGGCGGCTGGCCAGTCGGCTAGACCATATCTATGGACGAGCGAGTAACTTAGCGTGAACTTCTTTTTTTATTGTACTATCGGACATGTAGGAACATTTGTACAAGACGTGTACAGTAGAATGTGTGTAATCCGAGTCGCTTTGAACAAGACAAGGACGGTCGCCAGCGAGGGTGTCCATTGTCCCGAAAAGGAAGGTATTGAGGATGGGGCGCGCTTTGACAAGGACAAGGACAGAGTATAAGGACAGACGTCGACCATGCCCACGTCCACCACAAATTATGTCCTCCCCGTTCCACTCAGATCCTGGCCCAAGTAGCTCCCGTCCCGCTCCATCCATCTTGTCGACCGACTGCCACGTTCCCGACTGCATCGACACCACCTCGGAATTCTTCCACGTTCTCACCGCACCGTATCATCCCCCAGTAGCCACTCCTCCTTTGCACCGAGCGCAACCTTGTCCAGACCATGCCGCGAGATGCCGCACTGCCATCAACTGGACGATTCTGACTGCTGCGCAACCCGACACTACCATTTCTCCCTCGCACTCTTCACCAACAAACCAGTTCGATCAGCCCATTTACGAGCCTCATGGCCGATGGGCTTGGACGCACGGCCTCTCATTCGACGACCCGAAGCAGCTTCTGTCTCTTCGAAGTGCGCATTCTCCCTTTTTTTTTTTTCTGAATCTGCAAGTGATGCTCATGTGCTCCCAGAGGGCGCTCAGTGTTCTGCTTCCATCGACAGCGGCATTGTCGCTGACAAGGAGATAAAATACATCTGTAGAAAGTAAGCGCTCCATTCGGCTGTCGTTGACGTCACTGGAGCTAAGACACCACCCAGGTGGAAAATGAGTAAACAAAAGGAGTGGTATGGATTTTACTCCGAGGTGAGTCTTCTCCGCACCACCCCGGGTACTCGGCTGACCACCGTTTCCGACAGCTGGCCCTTTACAAGTCTGAAGAGTACCTCCGGCCCCTTCAAGGGGATGTTGTTCCCCACGTCATCGGTGTCCACATCATGCCCGAATCCGTCAGCATGACCATGGAAATCCCACACTCCTCATTCTGGATAGAGTCCTCTCCGAACATGCCTGACGTGCTCAAGGAGAGGGTGATCGCTGCATTCGAAAAGATCCATGCTCAAGGTGTCCTGCATGGTGATCCTGAGCTGCGGCACATGCTCATTGGCGCCGACGGAAAGGTCATGATTATCGACTTTGGAATGAGCAGGGCGATTCGGGAACATCCTTCCGTTGGCATCGAGAGGGCGGAACCAGAAGAGTTCAGATTGGAGATGCGCAAGGTCAAATACAAATTGGACTACCTGGGAGCACGCGAGAAAGAAGGGGACAAGGTCGATGATTACCTCCGTCAGGTCCGCAGGAACAAGAAAATATCGGAGCTCTGGAGGCGCCGTGCCAAGGGGGAGCGGGTCGGTCCGATTCCGCAGTACGAAGAAGACCCCGACGAGTATGAGCTGGACCCACCGGTGAACGCACAAGACTTTCAGGAAGATTGGATCACAGCTTCGGATGACATCCCTATCCGCGTCGTCGTCCCTGGTCAGACACCTGAGCAGGTCGCAAGTCATGTACAGACTCTCCTCGAGAAAATAGAAGAGATGTGCTCGACTGCTCTATCCCCCTCCGCACCGCTGACTGGTCATAGCCATTCCCAACACCGTCGGGAAAACGTCCGAGACGTATCGGTCCGTTCACTTCCGCCTCAGGCAGGCAATTCTCATACCAAGGACGGGACTCACGTGGTGCATCGCTTGAAGAGGCGCCAGCAAAGGCATCGTGACGGTGCCTCGCGCAGTCGCCCTGCTGAAAGATGTGAAGACGATCTAATCCCGCTATCTACGAGACACATCGAGGGTACTTGCATGCGCCGTGACTTCGTTCGGCATAAACACCTCAAGAACACATACATCTCGTCCCTTTCGAGTAATCCGAGCACCGCGGTCACGTTCCCCAGTTCGATCGAGAACCCAGAAAACCCGAGAACCCTCAGACCTGAGGAATACAGGAAGATACAGGAATCGAGGCGTCAGGCGATGCTGCAGTACTCGAGGGCACCCAAGGGTATCCTGAAAAGGAAGCGAGATGAAGAAGATAGCGGTGATTCGAACAACAGGGGGGTGGCTGCGGTGGCTGCGGTCCAGCCGCCTTGCAAGAGACTGCGGTTTTCTGAGAAGCTAGTTGCTCCGTCTGTCAGGCGGCGTACGCCATTTTCCGACTCGGCCAACAGTCGCCGGCCACGAATGATGGCGTGTTCTCGGACTTACAGACGCTTTATGATACCAGAGACACGGCCAGAGTCGGTTAACTTTACGCTGCCGTCATTCCGGACACTTTCTACACTTGTCGGATCGTTGATGCCTTGGGTTCATTGCCAGTAGTGACGCGGGTGCACTCTTTTTTCGCTCTTCGGCTGTTGATACTTTCCAGATGATCGATATGATCGATCGTCCGGGCTTTCAAATATAATTGATGCGCCGCTCGGGAGCGGGGTAAAATAGGCACTCAGGCCCGAACTGAACAGACTCTCTGAGAGTCTGCCTGAACTCGTCGTATACTAATCGGAACTTCACTGACCGCCATGATCTTAGCGCCGGTCTTCGAACTGAGATGATATCCGTTTCAAATCATTTCTTTTGCTAATAATTTCGATTACGGAAGCTTGCTGTAGGTGATGTGACCAGCCACACGGGCGGTGCATGCGACGAGACCCGACGCATCAAAGCCGTACTTCTCTTTGTTGGTGTATCTTGTGCCTAGTTGGGTATCTTGTTCGAATCCGAGCGGCACTGCATCATCCAAGTCTCAATTATAAGTAGCCATCTCCACGGCCCCAATGGTCTCGTTCTTCTCCGTTCTCTCCCTCCCTTTCTCGGCGTCTGAAAATGTCCTCCGAGAAGAATGACCTCAGGAACTCTTCAGTTGAGGGCTCCTCAAAGGACGAAGAGTTTGCTACCTCGGTTGAGCCGCAGAAGCTCCACAGGCAGCTCAAAAATCGACATGTGGCCATGATCAGGTATAGTACCCCATCGCTTCCCCTTATTCTCCATCCTGACATCCCTCGAGTATCGGCGGTGTCATCGGCACCGGTCTTTTCGTCGGAACTGCTAACTCCCTCGCGAATGGTGGACCCGTCGGTCTCTTGCTTGGTTATGTGACCATGGGCACGATCGTGATGGCCGTGATGGTAGGTCGTTCTTTCTCTCAAAGCAAGTACTCTCGCTGACTGTCCCCCGCAAGCTATCGTTGGGCGAAATGATCGCATATTTACCTATTCCAGGTGGTCATATCAAACTTGCAGAACGCTTCGTCGATCCTGCGTTCTCATTCGCTATGGGTTGGAATTACTGGTACAACTGGGTCATCACTGCGCCTGGTGAGTAGTTCGCCCTCTTTTTCCTGTCACGAGACCGCATAAAAACCTGTTTCAGCCGAATTGTCCGCTGCTGCTCTCCTTATAGATTACTGGCACCCCAATGTCAATAATGCAGTTTGGGTGTTCGTGTGTATGATTGTCGTCATCACCATCAATATGCTCGGCGCGGGTGCCTATGGGGAGGCCGAATTTATCTTCGCGTGGGTGATCGATCGGTGCTCTCTACTGTTCTCACTCACCAATGTACGGCCTAGTTCCATTAAGGTGATCACTATCACTGGTCTCATCATATTGGGCATTGTCCTTGACCTTGGAGGTGGTCCCGACCACGATCGTATCGGTTTTCGCTACTGGAAGAACCCAGGTCCGTTTGTTCAATACAAGGGCATCTCAGGCACAACTGGCCAGTTCCTTGGGTGGTGGGCTGTCCTTCAGAGCGCCGCTTTCTCTTTCATTGGCACCGAGATTGTTGCTGTAAGTTGGATCCCTCAATCCCCCGTCCCTGCACGTCTATTCACTTTCCCAGATCGCAGCTGCAGAGACCAAGAACCCTCGTCGTAATCTTCCCAGGGCAATTCGCCGTGTATATGTCCGTATTCTCCTGTTTTACATTCTCGGCACTTTCGTGATCGGTCTACTCGTCCCTTCCAACGACCCGCAACTGGTGCTCGCAAGCGGTACCGCGGCATCGCCGTTCGTCATAGCAATACAGAGGTCTGGGATTAAATATCTGCCTTCGGTATGTGATAGCACCACCTGAGTCACTGCAGGTATTCATTGGGCGACAGATTATCAACGCCTGTCTGTTGACTTCTGCGTGGTCAGCCGCATCTAGTGATCTCTACACGTCCTCGCGTGCTCTCTGTGAGGTTTGGACCATTTTGAGACCAGAGTATCTTACTCAACTATATGAATAAACAGATGGTTTGGCCATCGTCGGTAGCGCGCCGAAAATATTTGCAAGGACCTCCAAATCTGGACTTCCCTATGTTTCGGTCATCTTTTGTGCCCTGTTTACCCTACTGGCATTCATGGCTGTATCCAGTGGTGCCGGAACGGTGTTTGACTGGCTTTCTAACATGACATCTGTCGCCGGCCTGATGACTTGGTTCGGTATCTGTGTAACCTATATTCGGTTCCATAGCGGCACGAAAGCGCAAGGCATCAATCGCAGGACCCTTCCGTTTTATTCTCGTTTCCAACCATTTGCCGCGTGGTATGGGGCCATTTGGACCTTTATCATCTGTTTGGTATGGTTCTCATGTTCACTCTCCTTTAAATGCGGTTCTGACGTCATTCTAGCTCATTGGTTGGAGCGTCTTCCTCAAGAATGGCTGGAACACCGCAACCTTTGTTACGGACTACCTTCCTTTCGTCCTGTTCCCCCTTCTATACGTCGGAGCGATGGTCTACTACCGTGTGCCGCCTGTGAAGCCGGAGGACATGGATTTCGTGAGTGATATTGCACAGATTGAGGCCGACGAAACCCCCGAGGAACCACCCAAAAACATGTTCGACGCTTTTTGGAGGGCGCTGGTGAGTATTATAATGTCATCTCATCTGCGCTAGCATCTCACACGTCTTGACCAAGATGTGAACGCCGCGAAAGTGTGTTGGTGTAAACGCTTATACGAGCCGCCTGTTTGATGGCATACATTCCCATGTTATTACACATACTTACCCGAGTTGTAACGACTTATATCCGCCACTTGGCATAACTATCTTCATCTTCATTTTCCCGCAGTTGAATAATTGAATCCGGTCTCGATTCATGCAATGTGGTGTATATGTGATCACACAGCAAACGCACCTTCCGGGTATGCATGCAACCGGCGAGGTGACACCCACACACGACGTGCGTGCGTGGGGCCAGTGTTTAATTAATCATCCTAGTCCAGTCCAAGTCTAGGTCGTGAGGTGGACGTATCATGAAGCCTTGGAACCATACGCTCGTCTCTTTATGTTCCCTCATTCCCGATCCATCTGGCCCGTTGACAGCGTTTGATGGTACATGTTATTTGACTATACTGTAATCCAATTAGCATCCCTGAAGGAGATACTAGACCCACTTGCGACCCTTGACCGAGGTCACCGAGTGCATACTAGTCTTTCGACGAACCTGGATGTACAATGATAGCTTGTGACTAAGAAGTGCGCTGGGGGCTCTCTGACAGTATACCACTCATCTCGGCATCACACCGCGCCATACGTAACAACTCGCATTCCATGCGTCATTGTCCAGGGGTCCTTGAAAGAATTTGATTTTAACTGGTACTCTAAGTTACCTGAATCGACAAAGGAATGGAAAGGAACAGTGTGGGTGCTACAGTGGGAAGATGACGCGTTTGAAGAGGATGTAAAGTGAACTTAATGATTGTAATATATATACGAAGGCCGACCTGAGCACTTGTAGTTCGGAGCCAAACCAGCCAAACCGAGGTAACCGGTCCGAGTCGAGTTCGAACAGAAAGAAAGACCGCGTGAAAAGAATGTTTGTTATCTATGCTTTGGATCCAGGGATGTGAAGGTTAATAGCTGAACATCACGGTGTTAGTACTGCTGTCACACGCACGTCATACCCTTTGCTTACCTCTAAACCAACTCAGAGCTTCCAATTGCGAGGGTGCATCAAAATAGAGAATGGCTTTGTTGTCGACGATCCGCAATGCTGCAGTTCATTCTAATTCAGCGCTCTCTCCAAATCAATCGTAGCTAAATCTCACCATTTCCATGAACAATACTGGCTGGCTGTGGCAGCGTTTGCATGCGAAGGACTGCCCAGAGGTCCACTGGGGACAGCAGGTCCTTTCCTTCGCTTGGATCACGACAAAGAACCAAAAGGTCGTTGCAAAGTATACCGACTAGAGGTCGAGGTGTCAATTCAGGGGCGAGACAGTCGACCTGCACTGCAGAAACATCGCCCTGAGCATTGACCGTCTCGAATGATACGACGGTTTTCCGGACGACGCGAGTCAGCATGAGTGGACCATCCATGATGAGACGACTTTCCGAGAGTTATTATGAGTAAACGGGAAGGGGACGATCATGCTTACCGATGAGGTTGAACTAGGGGGCTGGGGAACTTGCCTCGAATTCTGCTTTGCCATTGAACAAGCTTCCGTCGAGTTTCGGATTCCCTCTTCCCTTCGTTCATGTTATTCGCCAGCAATGATATCTCGGCAAGTGCCTTGTCGAGTGCGTCGTCCATGAATGAGTAAGTGGGAGGGGTACTTCGAATCAACTCTTCAAGCTGTGAAAGCGTTAGTATTCGATGCGGCAGCAGGGATACTGACGACCTACAAGCAAACGATATCGGGGTATCCTTTGAACAGGTAATAGCAAATAGCCTTCCATGTTAAGTTGAGAGTGGCGAGGGTTTACGCGACATCGTTTGAGAAATGTCTTGATACGCTTTCTTTGACCAGATGTAATGTTGGCCATCGTGTCGCTCGCAGCGCTAGGAAGGGAAATGGTGGTATTGGAGAGGCCGGAGCTGGTCGGTGACAAAGCAGACCCTGGACTGATGTTGCCCGTTGGTGTTTTGTCAGTAGTCCAATGTTTGATCCGCTGTACAGAGTTGTCAAAGTTGCTTGGGAAGGCAAATCAGCAGACTCATCTCACGATTGCAGATGGGTACATACTTGATGTAGGAAGAATACATTCTCATGAACGCAGCATGTTTCAAGAAAATGCCTGCAACACTTTTTGTTACCTCGATAGAGAGTTGGCCGTCCGCGTCCAGTTCTTCCTCCCCAGTAGGACGCCTTAACAAGGGCGCCGTAGCCGTTTCCAAAGCGGGGAGGAAGCTCTCTTTATGGAACGAAAATAGGGCATCAATACCGCTGAAGACGATTCTCCTCTCTGATGCAGGGATGACAGTTTCTTTGCTAGAACCTACACTGCTGATCAGGTTAACCGAGGCAGCACTGGGCTTCACGTAAATGTCGACGAGTTCCTGTAGACCCTTGACGTAAGTTCTTTCAGTCCTTTCCAAAATGTCAGCCTTGCATGCAAGAACCATCGAGTTCGAACATACTCTACTATTTCACGAATGACGAGAACTCGTTTTCCTTTGTCGTCCTTGTATTTTCGTTCTTCCGAGGAGCCACTGCTATCAGTAGTTGCAACGCTAACGGTCTGCGAAGTCGTCCCACTCCTCAATCCTGCCATTGCTTCCGGTGATCGCAGTTGGCCAGATATCGAAGCCGCCCGAGACATTGTATTTTCAGAGTTCACTCTCTCTATGATCGTAGGTCTTCGTGAACGTGCGATGCTGAGAGAATCCTCTGGCGATCCTCCGTACATTGATAGCGTGGAACCTTGGGAAAGGCTCAAGTCGTTCATATCTTTCAGGTACGCCATCACAGAGCGTAAAGCCCGGGAATATGTTTCTCTTGCTCTCTCTTCTTCCCTGCGTACAACAAAATCATCTGCATCCACAGCTGAACCTGGATGTGGAGAAACCGCTGTCCCATCCTTTACGTCGAAGCTGCCAATAGCCAAGGATACCCTGGCAGAATGAGTAGGAGAAGGAATGACCAAACTCGTCACTGCACTTCCATCTACAGGCAAAAAGCTTCTGCGCCTCGAGGTTCGAGGCGAGGGTGTCGGAGCGAGGGATTTAGTCACGTTCGTTATCTCTGGGAGAGGTGCATTGGAGGAGACTGCGGTATCCTCCTCGTTTATTGGCGAAGATAGGGAGACGGCTGGGGTAGGATTAGGCATAGGACCCAAAGATCCACTTGTTGAGAATCGGACATCGATCCGAGGTAAAGCATTCGTCGCTCGCGGAGGACTTACGCCATCGTTGGCTTCAAAGCGCATAGGGCGACCAAGAGAGGTACTTGGTCGTGAGGTGATGGGGGACTCGGGTCTCATCTTCCCCATTGACATCTTTTTCAAGAACCCCCAGCGCCCTCGAGAGGTTGACTGCCGCTCTACTGGACTGGACACGCCGTGGTCCTGCTGAAGCTGCGGGGGACGAGGCGGCGAAGTAGGATATGCAAAGGAGGAACGTGTTGAACCCGAAACGTCAGTCTCTCCACCCTCCCAGGAGACATCAAAAACGCTCTTTGCATGAGTGGGACGAGCAGAACCGCGAGTAGGTGAAACCTCGGAGACCCCTAGACTCGCGTAACGTTGAGAAGCATTAAGACGATCCGACCCGGGCGATTCTCCCGTGATGCTGAACAAGTTGGAACTAGAAGCTGAGCCAGAGTAGGGTAACATGGGCGATCGCTCAGGCGTCACCACCGCGAGACTCTCTAACCCACGAGGTCGCTCAAAGCTCGTGCGGAGTTCTCCCGCGCTCTTCATCTTCCGGAGTTCATGATCAGGTCCATTTCCCGAATCGGGACGGCGATTTGACGGCTTCGGTTTGTCAAACAGAGCCCCCGTGCGCGGGCGCGACTTTGGTTGAAAGGACCGGTTGGGCGCGGTTTTTGTTCGCACAAGGCCACGGTCAGGAATAGGAGGGACAGGAGGCAGGATAACGGGGCAAGTAGGAGATCGCTCAAGGGGAGGTGCTCGGGGCGCCGTGATGGTGTCATCATCGGCGGATAATCCAAGACCCGAATCAGGGTTACCAGTACGAGGACTCGAATCCGTATCGGATTCAGCAATAGCAGACGACTCGGGTATCAAAACAGACGGCAAAGGATTAGATGGCGTAGAAGGTGGATAGAGCGGTGTAGAAGGAACTTTAGAGAGAAGGGGGTCCACCAGAGCTTGCCACGGTCCCTGGAATGGGTTACCGTCAAGATACAATTCTTGCAAGAGCGGCAAGAGACATAGCCAACTAGGAAGAGCGTGTAACTTATTTCTTCGAATGCTAAGAGTGTGAAGGTGGTCGAGAACAGAGAGCGAGTCTGGTAGTGTACTGATTCCAGTGGCGTCCGCGATGAGTACTCGGAGAGCTACTAGATGAGACAAAAACACTGGTAATACGCGCAGTGGGTTGGACGCGACGTTCAGTTCTTCAAGATTCTCGCATGACCCAAGGGCAGGAGGTAAAGCAACGAGAAAGTTAGCGGATATGTCTAACGCCAGAAGTGAGTGAGTGATTTGAGGCAGCGTGTTTGTGAGGAAAGAAGGGATCGAATTGGGGGTGCAAGAAGAGCCAATGAGAAGATGAGTGGTACCTGACGCGGACGGAAGCGTCAGTGAGGGAGAGCAATTAAATCAATTGCTCTACGGCAGCGTACCAGGCTCAGCTTTAAGGTGCACAGCTGGTATCCCATCACCTCTCACAATCATTCCTCGTCCTTCCTCGGCCACGACAATTGCGGACGTGCGTTCTTCGTCCCCACACTCGTTCTCGTTCCCATCCTCGTCATCAAAATCATCCGTTTCGTCCCCGCTGGTTAATCCAGCTTCATCCCTTTCGTCGACTGTCTGCCAAGCCATATCGAAGCTAGGATTCTCTCGAAGTCGCGGTATGCCACTCTCGCGTGGGCTGGTGTTGCTGATCCCGATGGAAGAAGATCTGGATCTGATACTGGCAGAGTATTCAGACCAGCGTGTTTGGTCTATTGGTGTCCTGCCTGCTGAGGAGGTGGTACCTTCTCCTGCAAGCACCCTGGCAACGTCATCGGAGGCAACACCCACTGCAATGCCGACCTCTTCGTCTTCACCTGATACTATTTGCACGTGCCCGTGGTCACTGGGGACCAGTGCACTTCCTGAGCTCGTATACGCAGAAGAGCGCGTCGACGGAGAGGACGAACCGGCGGACGAGAGGGATGGGAGAGTTGAGGATAGCCTGTCTGAAGTGCGAGTGTAAGGCAAGCGTTGTGGATATGGATCCGGGAAATGCGAAGGGTCGATGGTCGGAACTTTTGGAGGGCGTGCGAAAGACCATGGAGGCGAAGAGTCGGAGTGAAAGGAAGCTTCACTGTCGGATACAGACCTGGCAAGTGCTGAACGCGAAAACGGCTGTGAGGGGGACGGTGCCGGTGAAGGGGAGGCAGAGGATGGCTCGCGTGTAACGCGATCCGCGGCTATCATCGCGCTGAAGCCCTGAGCGGCGTGAAGAGACGAATGAGGGCGGCTTTCGCCAAAAGCAGGGGGTGGTGTTGGTGCACGTGGCTGGTTAACCACCCAGGGTGGCGAGAACGGAGATGGCGACAATGCGGCAGAGTGGGCGGTGAAAAAACCTGCGACGCGAAAAGAGTCAGCTTGGCCAGCTCTACTAAGTTGCAAGAGCTCGAAGGAGGAGTGATAGTATCAATTGAAATGGCTTGTGGCAAACAAATAACTAATGTCTAACCGGGACAAACGCGAAACCACGCGTTTGAAGTGTGGAAACGGGGTACAATATTGTGCGGCAAATTGCAGTCAAGTGCCGACTTACGGGGATGATTGGGCTCTGTGTCTATCCAGCTCTGCGAACGGAGCAACGACTTGTGGTGGGCGTCCATACTGACGGCGTATCTGAGCGTGGGGGAGAGAGGAGGGGGCGGAAGCGGCTTGTCGTGAGCGCGGAGGAAGGAAGGTGCGGGTCTCGGAGAACTGGGCGCTGACACTGATTTATTTGCGGAGGGATGGAGGGACTGAGGATGCCTGGAAGAATTGGGTTAGTTGAGATGCCGTTCTCGAGGGCGTGCTACTTACATGTTGCCCAGCTGGAGACTAACCTAAAAGATAAAACATTTATGTACTCGTCCTCCTCCATCCTTTATGTAAAATGCACCGTTGACTTTCCCAAGACTTTTTGATTGACTCCAACAGCTCAGCCCCCTCATCCCGATAGGTCGTCCTAATCACCCCCGACGACGGCGCCTCGCTCTCGAACCACTTCCTCATTGATCGGGTTCACATTCCATGTAATTCAATCTCGTCATCCATCTCTCTACCCGTATATACAGACATAGAGCAATGTCCTCCGGGTCCGCCAAATCAACACATGTGAACGACAACCTTACGAGATCATTCAGGCGTCCTCGTCATCTCAGCTCGACATGAGACATTCCCAGCTACAACACAACATTGCAGACTTGGGGTTCCCTGGAGACGCTCCCCTGAAACTCCCAGGGTATATATTTACGCTCATCTCCTCGGTTTTCCCGTTGCCAATCGAAACAAAGCTGTGCAAAAACGCCTTGAAACATTCACTGACAGCATCCTTGATTGACACTTCCGATTCCCGGGTCGCGGTATGTGTCTGCAAATAACCTCCCCTGCCGCACACTCATTGACAATGGCAGACGCATACGTCGGTATACTTCCGCATCACTGTCAATGCACCCATGTGTCGCCAAGACTCGATCGCATTTTCTCGTTTCGAAGCGAAATATCGCGGTATCCAAACTGTACCCTGCAGGGTTCGTAGGAAGTTGTTACACTGAATGCATCTTCGTGCTAAAAGTCGTATAGATCGGGTCTATCTGAGTGGAAAGCCACTTTCTTCTTGGCTTTCTTTGCCTTCTGGGGGATAGCGCCAATCGTGCCTGACTCGGTGCTCTGACATGATATATGACCCTCCACCGAGCGGCTCTTCATATCCGCACGAGTCGCGTCGAGCTCTACTAGAACGCTGGCAAGTTCGGCTGTGTTTCCCTTGTCACTGACGTGTGTGTGAACCGGTGCAACTTCGCCTGAACCAAT
>JBBPRP010000595.1:0-12533 GCA_038093135.1 Leccinum longicurvipes
CCTCATCACCACATTCAACGTGAATCAGAGACCCATCAGCTTTATGGGTCATTCCTCATCCCGGCCAATGCCTTCGACAGCTCCGCAAATCCACGCCCAGAAGGACCGGAATCCAGACTCTGTCATCCAGTCGTCGTCTTTGGCTGCGCCCCCTCCATATACGAGCGTCGTTATCTCCCCCGAGTTTCAGATGAATCCGCAAGTTCCACACGCGGGCCCTTCTTACCCCGCTACTGGCTCACGCTCTTCCACGCCCTCTCATAGTATGACTTTACCTCCTGGCTCTCATCGCACCCGCGTATTCATGATTCATCCAGCGTTTGCATCCTCTGATCGTCTTCGAGACATTGCCTACCTCCAAGCTCCGATGCGTCGGGAATCCAAGGAAAACGCGCTCGACATGCTTCGCAAGTACGACACGGTGATTATCATGGACGACTCGTCCTCCATGTGGCAAGACGGCCGTTGGCAGCAGGTGCGTTTTGTCGCCTTAACAGCCTCAGCTAAGTGGCATGTCGAACACATGGTTTTCTACAAAGGCTTGCGACGCGTTGAGCGATCTGGCTTCCACGGTCGCCGCGTACGACAGAGACGGCATAGACGTCTATTTTCTCAATCATCCCAAATATGGTACTAATTTAAAAGTGAGCCACCATTTAGTCCATCCGATCGCCTTAATAACCTAGGTGATTTGACAACTTCCCTCTAAGGACCGAATGAGCGTCCGCCAACTATTCAAACACGTCAGACCAGAGGGATTAACGCCCATCGCCAAGAAGCTCGACCTCCTCGTCGGGGACTATGTCGACAAACTCGAACACGCCACTCGCAAGAAAAAGAAGGGGGACCCGTCGGCCCTTCAAAACATCAAGCCCGTTAACTTTATCGTCATCACCGACGGTGCACCGAGTAAGCTTTTTTGCGTCGGGTTCAATCAACGGCGTCTAACTTGGCATTTCATTTCAGCCGACGAGCCAGTGGACTCTATCGTTTCCCTTGCACGCAGGCTCGATCGTGGACATTACCCCCTGGCACAGGTGAGAGCACAGAGTGACGTCATGGCGTCTAACCCCCAACATTGATGCCCCTTTTCCCCAAAGGTCGGGATTCAGTTCGTCCAAGTTGGAGACGACGAACAGGCCACAGAATTCCTCCGAGAGCTGGACGACGATCTAAGCGGCACTTATGGCGTACGAGTGAGTTGTCCACATTGTGCCTGAAACATCGATGGTGACCCCTGCGCTTCCATTCTTTTAGGACATCGTTGACACCACGCCTTACCTCGGGGTAAAACTGTCGGCCGAGGTGCTGATCAAGATCCTCTTGGGAGGTATCAACCGTCGGGTGGATAGACGCGGAGGTAAGGCGGTGATGAACTAACTCATCTCATCTTTGCATCACTTTATCGAGTCATCCGGGATCGATTTCCGTCTGGCAGGAATTTGCTTTAGATCGCATGTAGCTTTAAGTGACTCCTCTATTCTTCTTGGATGTGTATTTTATTGTAATTCCAGAGTCGATGATTTATAACATCGTCTTTTGTACCGCGTCGGGGCATTCATTGGGCAGAAAGCCAGTGCTTCATCGAGGGCTAATCAATAATGCAGTAAAAATATTCCATTGCTCGAAGGTATTATCGCGCCTAGCAAGATAGGTAAAGTCCTCGAAGATTAGTTGATTCGACTGTCAAGTCACAGTACTAGCCTTCCCACATCACAATGTACCAACTTGAATCAGTTCGCATGGCACAAGTCAACATACAACCGACTGTACTACAGGCAGGCTCAGATTTGAACCTCGATCTGCACTGCGAGCTACTCGGTCTCGCCCAGAGTCTGACTTTTTCCCTCTCAGGCTGGCTAATCTACAACACCCCCGGGCCAGTAACATCGCACAAATTACAATGCGCTCATTGTCTTCGACAGAGACCTGCTTCATACGCTATTACCAACCATATCCATATCAATGTTAGAAGTGACTCTGAACTCAGCACCCTCCCACCACCCGACTGATTCCACACCTTGAACAACTCCTTCGGCAGTCTTTATAAAACAATCCTTCATACTCAGTCTACATCGTGTCTCTTTACGGGTGGCGATGGCGGCGTAGAGTTCTTGCACATCAGCAACTAATGAGTTTGGGTAAACTCCGAGTCCGTCCATGAGTTGGAGGCTGGTCTGATATAACTCCAGTTCTTCCAATGCCGGTACAAATATATCGCCTTGACTTCTATCAGCGCGACCGTCCTGAGAGGGGAGGGAGAGCCTGGAAGTTATCTCGGGCATTTCACTTCGACTGAATTTGATATGCCGCACGTCCGAGAGGAATGCCAACATGTCCCCCCAAAACTCGGGCGAAAACCATGATTTGGAGAAATGAACGCTTTGAACGTTTTTAAATGGGATTTGGCCGTAGATGCCTCTGAGGACGTGATTGCCAATGCAGTCCATCTGTGACTGGCCGTAATTGAAATCGGCGCCGAGGAGAGCCTTACCCGACACATGGTACCAAAATGGGTCAGGGGATAAACATTCAACGCGATCTGACGTGCTGAAGGCGAATCCGATGTGTCTCACCCCCCAAATCGTCAGCGAGCGAAGTTTTGGAGAATCGGATTGGCTGATTCTTTGTCCGAGAAGAGATGCTAGTCGGACGTAGTCATCAAGGGTGGACTCGGGGGTCACCCCTTCGAATTCGTATTCCGGCTGGACATGGAGCACGACTTGTGCCATTAATGGGATGTCTACGCAGGCTACCAATGCGATAACTGCCGAGAGTGGGGTCATCTGCAATGACATGTAAGAAAGGTGGGAAAGGCTGATCATTGGGGTAGCATCGAATTCTCCATTGGACAGAAAATCACGGGCGCTAGGAAGGGAGTGATCGACAGACAACTGTACCAGGTGTGGCATACGACGCAGCATGGCAAGGAAGTCCGTCATCCTGTTCTTGTGAATTGACATTCCACCATGCGACAAATGGAGAGTCGTCAAGAGACTCGGTCCGAGTACACTCCAGGGCATCGAAGAGTATTCCAACATTAGCGTATGGAGTGCTGGAGTGTTTTGTGTGAAAAGCGACCAGAGTTTAGCTTCTGGTAAGTTGAAGCAGTGTATTTCCAAATGTTCCAGGCAAGGGAGCTGCGTGAACAGAAATTTGGACACGATCTGATCGCCCGTTTCCGCACGGGCGATGCTGTCGAGGCGAAGCTTTTTGATACGCTGTGAATGGTTCATCACCTGCACCACGATGGATAGTGCTTGAGCCTTTTTTTCTTCGACGCGAGAATAAATATGCTTGAAGGGATAATCTCTAGATATAACCTTTGCGCTGATCTTCAATGGTGCCATCTGCGATCTAGCCAGTAGCTCCATTGTCCAGCGTTGTGACGTTGCAGGAATATAGCTCCAAAGAGTTGGGCAATCGAGAGCGACCTCCCGCCAATAGCTGCAAACATATGAAACATCGACCCAGCTGGGCCGAGATGGAGTGCAATAACTATATTTTTTGTCGATGTAGGAGTCGCGAGCGATATGGATGAATACGGATGCTAGTAGCTCCGCTGGAAGGTGGAGAGAAATAAAAGGGGAAGGTAGATTCCTGTGGTCGCCAAGGCAAGAGTTTTGTGGAAACGAACGAGTCGGTGATCCATCTGACTCGGAGCCCATCTCTTCATCCGCACACTGGCTGGTCATGGGGGAAAAGTACGACTGGAAAACTATGGAAGTGGCATAAGCATTCGGATGACGAGGATTAGTAGTCAAAGAATTACTGTTCGGATGATATGTTGAACGTCTCAGTGAAAGAGACACGAAAATCGCAGGTGTCAATGTTGTTCGAGCCCCTAAGTATTCGGACACTTGGTTTGTCGCGGAAGTTTTATGTAATGACTTAGACTCAGAGTCCAACTCAGACGAGAGAGGTCAGATCTTCAGATGAGATAGTGGTGGGGCGGAGACTATGAAGCTTGCTTCTGTTCCCTGTGTGCCAGTTTGCTCTCTTATACTCTACTAATACTCTATTAGCTAGTGTAAATTTGATGCGGTAGTATGATGCAGGCGCATGCCAATGTCGAGGGTGCCGCTGCGGTAAGCCTATTCGGACTCTTAAATTTAGTTGAATTTCCAGTTCCGTGAACATGCACCTGGCAGAAACATGTGATTTTCTATAACTCCTGCCAACTAACGTGACGTATGTACAAGCATAGACGAAAGACGAAAGCGTTACAAACCGGTTCGGAAGCATATGTAAAGACAAAAAACTGATAGTTACCTATATACAGATTGGCGAGAACACCGTGCTCCGGCAAAGGGCTCTCTAATGGCATCCCTCACCAATATCCAAGAATGGTCCCCTCGAACCCGATCTCGAGCCACCTTTCCACTCCCGGCACCGCCGCCGCCCCGCTCCGTTCGCGCACGCTGAGGCCCTGGAAGCCGATCTTATGGTACACCTCGCGCGCAGACGCCAGCTCGTCCGAGTTGCCGACGTAAAGCACGAGTCGCTTCTTCTTATCCTTGCTCAGGATCCTGACCAAAAAAATAAGCGTAAAAATCGGCAAGTCAGGATTGACGTTAAACACTTACTCCTGACAGACGCGATGCATGAGTCGCTTCGCACAACCGTGGCCCCTCCATTGTTCAGAGGTGAACACCTTCGTGATCGCCGTCACGTGGTCCGACTCCCTGGTAGTCGCGACGAAGCACGCGATCTCCGGAGCCTTCTCATCCTTTTGGATCGTATGCACCCATACTTGCTGTTTTTCAATCATCGTCATTGCCTCTTTCTCCGCTCGTTCGTCATCGAGCACGTAAGGTGGCTGGTAAACCGGAAAAAAGAAATATGTTGAGCAAAATACCATGCAGCAGGAGAAAAAAAAGGTAGACGTTTCAAGGACTGTAGCCACTCACCGAAGTCTGGGAAAATGCCTTGCACATGGCCGCGAGCCCGCGCCCATGGAGTTTGGGGTTCGCGCGGCAGATATTGATCACGACGTCCTCGGACCCCATTCTGGAAGGCGCGAGACTCAGACCTTCCACGAACGTCTCGCGTGTGCAAAACGTGAACGTCGCGTCGTACAACGGAGCCTCAAGAACAGTTCTGATCCCTTGAGCTCCCCGGGCGCGCGTCTCTGCCTCGAAGATCTGCGCAAACCTCCTGGCCACGCTGGCGATTGCAAAAACGGAAAACACCCGCTGAGCAGAGACGTGCTCGAGCAGGCGATGGACAAGGGGGGACAAGGTGTCACGGATGTCCCTTCCGTGCCTCTCTTCCTCGTCGAGCCGGACGGCTGACTTACAGGCGACGATGAAGACGGGATAGTTCCCCAGCGGGCCTTTCGTGCATGACAACACGAATTCGACGTTCTTTGCACTGTCGAATACGGCGACCCATAGTTGGGTCCCGACAGCGGTGCTAGTGCGAGGCAAGTGCCTCGCCTTGAGCAAGAACGGGAGTATGACGTTTGCAGAAGCCTCGTGATGGTACAACGTACGCACGACTTCCGCCGGGACGTCGGCAGCGTGATGGTACGCGACAGCTTGGTAAGTAGGGAGGATTTTGGACATGACTCAGGAAGTGCTGGTGTATGAGGATGGTCATCGTCGTCCTTCTCTGCTTCGTATTAATACTCGGAAGACTAGGTCGTAATCCGGTCGAGGAAACCGAAAAAGATGGCACTGCTCCTGATTGTTAAGTCAGTTGGACCAGGCGTTTCGGTCTATCGTGCATGAGAGATGACAGAGAACGTTGAACAGATCCGAACCTTTCGCGACGCGACGGGAAGACAGACTCCAGAAGGAACAGGTTAAATTAACAACGTTATGAACCACGAGTAAAACACCGGAATAAGCTCCAGTAGGAACGCAAGATTGGACATGATCAAGCATATATGGAAGTCCACTGCTGGACGATGGCTTGGGAGGGAAGTGACGGCAAAAGCTGAAAGACCGAACCACATTCACCAGTAAAGGAACAAGAGAATAAGGGTATACTGACCGGAAATAAAATCGGCACCCTACTACCACGCGGTCCTTGGAGTAAACAGGAAAGTATGACGCAAAGCGCCAATATGATCCTCGATCAGCAAAGCATCGACAGTGCCTCGATGTTTTCACGATATTTCAGTGATAATAATGACATCGAAACTCTATCGTAGTGGAGTCGAGTATAACGGAAATGGAAAAAAAATTTCGGATGGTTTCGGAGCGGGCACCGATCCAAGGCCAAGTTTAGCTCGACAGTCCGAAAAACGACGTCGCGGTGTTCAAAGCGGGAAGGTGTGCACACGACAAAGATCCCCGCACATCTGCTGGATTTGGTTCACGATGGGCACTGCTTGCACGCTGTCAGTCCAGGACAGCGTGGCGCAAAACATAGCCAACAAAACTTACGACTCGAACGTTGCAGACCCCTCCGGCGCTCAGTAAGGTTGCAAAGACATTGCTGTTCCAACGATAATTATTATGATAACTTCATTTTAGATAGCGATTATCGCCGTGGCAAAAAAAAAGGGTGCGATCATTTTGGCGTCTATAGATAAGCCAACGCGCTTCCAAAACTGAATATACGTGTCGCTTTTCTAACCGCTCGCTGGCGGGAGTGCCGTGCACGGTGCTGTGTGCTCGTGACGGTGGGCGGCACTTGGAATTGCTATAATCGTCAAGACTGTCAAAAAAAAAATAACGACATACCGTAGCAAGAATTATTACTGGCATTTAAAGCCTAGTGGTTGACCTACGTTCGAGACAAAGGGTGGTATTTAGTGCTAGTGAGGCCGTAACCTGCACGCAAGATCTCATTCAAACCCGCTCGAAAATCGTGTGAAATCGTACTTTTCTCGAATCCAAATTGAAATATTTACCCATAGCGAGCGTCTACTTGTGATCACTATCGCCGACAGACGCCCTCGGCGCCCAACTTCATTGATGGCACCGGCAATCAGCGCCAGGAACTTGGCTATATGAATACGCCACTGCGCAAAGATCGATGTTCCTAGGATTTCTGGTAGCCATTGTTTGGTTAATTCTGTGCGGCACTATACCGAAATACAAGCGAGCAAGAAACTGATGTGTCGATGTCTTGGCACCGTGTGGGTCAACGACCCAGCAGCCGTCTCCCTCGTGGACGTCTAGCCTGAGCGTGCGCCGTGAAATCATGGAGTCTCCAGGCCTTCACGTCCTCAATGTGTCACTCAGGTGTACCACATACCAGTGGCCGAAGGCCTAAGAGTAAGAACCTCGTGGCAATTAGCGTGCGTCTGAGACGTCTGGCACGCCTTGTAAGATCCTCTCTTTGGCGAGAACTAGTATCGGCGGCGTTAGCTTCCTGACAGATACGCCAATTTCCGAAAGTACTTGCCCGCTGTCTATTACTGGATTCTCAAGCGAATCAGTCATGGCTGTAAATGCTGAGTCTTTTTCTTTCATACCGCCCGCGCCTAGCGGATAAGCTCCGCTAGTAGGTGAAGCCTCAAAGCTTCCGAATAATTCCTACCAAAGCACGGTGATCAACTTATATTTGATGGAGTGCTTCACCATGTGCTCTCCAATGAATTGAGGAACCCTCCGGTGGATTAGTGGAATCGAACTCGAGCTTGTTCCAGGCTAACGCATGTCAAGTATGACCCTATTATCATACTCATTATGCATAACACATACTTACTAATCTCTGCTGACAATCTTGGGGAACCATGCTTGTCCCCGTCCTCGGAACGGGTCCCCGCGCACCAGTTCCGAAAGCCTTGTTCTGACGCCGGAGAGGTCGGGGGTAGAGACGCTGCCAAAGTCTGAAAACAGTGGTGTCTGACCAAACGCAAACTTCTGCTGACTAATCTACGGGAATTCTCCGCCTGCATTCGGTGATGCTCTCGAGAAACATTGCATGTAAGCGAATCAGAGCCATGAGTGTTGGTCATAGGGCAGCTGACCACTGCTGCACTCTCCATGGACTCGTTGCGAGTCGGACTGTCGCATTCAGGTTTTTCGTGGAAAAAGTGAACGGGGTGTGTCGAAACGAAAACCAAAGGATTTTACATCGAAAGCTTGAATCGTGTTGAGATCATTTGGGTCACCGGGAATAGCCTTGTTTCATGTCACGCCTATTTCGAAGGAAATGAGATGAGGCGATGAATCCAAACATGAGAATTCGCTCCCAAGGCATACGGAAGCAGACGACCTCGTGAAAGCACAGATCAGAACATATGCGACGTGACCTTTGACAAGTTGCAAAATAACTAAATGTATCCTTACGGAGATACATAAATGGCACAGCGTGCTTTATTCCTTCCACGGATATTCAAACTTTGGTTGGTCTTTGCGCCTCCAAAGCTTTCTCCTGAAGCAGACCATGAGTGGATGTCCACACGAATAATAATACAAGACAAACTTCTTCTTAGTTGTTAGGTTCTCAGCAAACACCTCGATGCAGTGCTTTGCCTTGAACTCCCGAATAAACCGAGGGTCCCTGGTACAGGTATGCAGTCAGAAAGTACGTAACAAGTGCACTGAGCCTTACCAAAGCTCGCTAGCAATGCCCAAGTCCTTGCAACATCTCATGAGAGCATTGCTCTTGCATCCTTCGGCAGCAGTAGGGATGCCGGAGGGATCAAAATACTCGTTTTCACCTCGAGCTATGGCCACGAGTCTGGGAAGTCGGTTCGTCAAGGGAACACGGCGTGTAGTAAAGCTCCCACCGTCCCTGGCAAACGAGTGCGTATTCTCTGCTGACTATCTTAGGGCCCACATTCGTCTCCGTTCTTGGAGCGAGCCCCCATCCGCCAGGTCCGAAAGCTTTGTTCAAGATACGACGGTATTTAATTTCTGGAAGGTAAAGAAGTCCATCTGGGTGAAATAAGTCAGGAACGATCGACGTTGGTTGAGAAAGGGACGTACCGGGTTTCATCTCGATGTCCAGTTGGTCAATGGGGGCGAGGAGAATCTCCGCAATTTCCCTTGGAAATGCTTCCACGGAAAGACCGTAGTAGCTCTTTGACCAATCGTTGGCTCCATTACCTCCCCCTGATACAAAATCCCCAGGAAATGCAATTTGAGTTGCGCGCAAAGATGCGGACTCTGTAGAGAGGCCGTTCTCTGGAGGTAAATCATCTTGGATTACTTCGCGTGCACCAGCGATATCCGCCATGGCTTCAGAGACGTCTTCTCGACTGATTTCATTGGAAGCTGTGCTGGCTGGAGCTTTTGTTACGCGTGAGGTGGACGCGGCAGAACGAGCGGGGTAGGTACGCGTCGACGTAGCGTAGGTTCGGTAACACAAAACACCAAGGCCCGTGCGTGAAACACGACGCGCAGAGACACAAAACCTGGCACTTTTTGCGATGAAAGACATGTCGAACTTTTTTGAGGGTTGCAAATGGAAACCCCTCCTCAAACAAGTTGCACTGCCACCACATCAGCGGTTATGAATACGCCCACGTCTGCCCGACCTCACTCAAGAATACAAAGACCGTCTTCGAGCCTCTCTCAACGACCGCCTTCGAGCGCATCGACGTTCAGACCGCACTCACGCATCTCAACACGTCCAAGTTCGCGCCTATCGCGTCCACCAACCCGACAAACAACGCGTCTGCTGCCACTATGCCAGTCGCTCATCACCCAGGTCACTGGATTATCGCCCGAGACCGACGATGAAAACTTTCGCACCGCCGTGGAATTCGTGTCCAAGAATCTAGAGTATTCGATCAAGGCGGGAGTGAGTGCCGATATGAGCACGATGAACAAGCACTTTAGAGGGTAGTGTGCCGGTCGATCGTTTCCGTGTTAGTTTTGCGGTTTACGCGTCGCTGGTGCAGTCACGTTCTCAAGGCGAGCATCAACTCTCACGACGACCTAGCGGATGCACTGCAGGAGTCGTATCGTAAAGTGAAACAACAGGCGAAGGAGCTCACGGATCTCGACGAACGGATCAAAGTAATTGGCTTACTTTGAAGTTCCAGATAGACATTGCATGCTGATTTGTCCCCCACACAGCTATCGCGCCTTCCGGACCATCTTCAACTGCTTGTATGTGTCCATCCCTCATATCGTTCTCTCCTGATATAATTTCGAGCAAAGATCCTGTTGTCATCCGCTCCGAGCAGCGCAACTCATGCTTATGCAGAAATTTGCAAGGATGCGCAACCAACGGAACCTCCACCGCAGCTCTCATGGAAGGATATCCTTGCTGAAGAGCCTTTCGAAGGACAGCACTGGGAAGGTGTATATGGGCTACCAGTTGGCAGCACTGTCGAGGGATGGGAAACTCGGAGTGGTGGAAGCACACCTTCTCTTTCACCTTGGGACGATGACGACTCTCCAGACAGTGATGGCTCACCACCACCTTTTGAAGATCTACCTCCACCTGCGACCGAGGGGCCTGGGGAATCCATCTCCCATCGTCGCATTCATCACCAGCGAAATCATGTCGAACTGATCGAACAGCTCAAGGCAAAACAGTATTGGAGGGACGATTGGAAGATTGATGTGGATGTTTCGCGGCTGTTTGACATGGGTGATCCATCAACCCTTGGTATGCGGTTTGAGCTTCGGGTTCCACTCCCGCTCATGTTTGCTAGGTACTGCAATGCTCCGTGTCCTCGGGGAAAGAACAACATTGGCCCTTGTTGGTCCAGAGCGAGAGGTGCGCACGAAAGCACTCCAAAGAGGTTGCGCTGAGCATAGAGCGTTTAGAAATATATTCACGAACGCGACGCAGTGCGCGAGGTACTGATGTGTCTCCAAGGTCAGAAAAATCTCATGATCTACACTACTTCAGATACCTTTTCTTCTATAGTACGTCTCTAATTCTATCCATGTGCCGTATGGTGCGCTGACGGTACCCTAGCCTTCGCCAACGGCGCCACGTCTACTGCACTTTACGTTAACCGCCCAGTCGTCCATCTTAGGCGCTTTCTCTCAGGTGGCAACTACTATATGCCATCTACGAAAGTTCGTTTCTGCCGTTTTCGAAAGCGCTTCTGCTGCACATGAAACTGCTCCAAGTGGGACAATGCGGTTGCTCACACAGAACATCCGCTCGAGGACTATAGAAGCTTTTGCGGATGCTATCGACGCACATATTCAAGCATTTGACCGATGGTGTGCGGAGAAAGAGGAGGCTATTTGTCGGGCGCTAGCAGGATGCGGTGATCCTCTGGTCGTTAGCCTTCTCAGTCTGGAGAAAGATGTTCGAGACGCGTTTTCGGGAACCTTTGATGTTGTACTGGGCATCTTACATCAACTCGTGGGATACATTTGTCAATCTCGCTCGAGGCTTGACCAAGCTGTTTGGAACATGCCTAACATGCTAACACAACTTCCATCCGCGGTCGTTTGTGCGCTTCTTCTGGACCTTCTGCTACAAGCAGTAGAAGATCAGTGGTACATTGGCAATCCCCTCGCCTCCGACTCTCTTGCAACTGTCTTTGCAAAGACGTCGGAACCGATCTGGAGCATGATTGGGAAATGGCTTAAAGATGGAATGCCCGTCCGAAATGTCTGGGATTCCCCGAACGACATTCAAGCCCTCGAAGAAGAGTTTTTCATCGAAGATAATGAACTTCCGCTGACGGATCCCGATCTTTGGGCAGACGGTTACGTGCTTCGAAGCCCAGTCGTTTTGGAAGGTGGGGAGAAGAAGCAGCTTGCTGTTCCGGCATTCTTGGGGACAGTGGTCGACCATGTCTTAGGAGCTGGCAAGGCTGTTGGATTACTTCGAGCGATGGGTGTCCATTTCTCCGCTGGAAACACAACTGAGGAGCAACATTCTCTTCTTGATTGGCACACGTTTACACGGCTATTCCAGTCCAGCTCAACAAGTTTGAGAGATTCTGACTTGTTGTCACATTTAGTATCAGATGAACTTTCTTCTTATTGTCTCGCTGTTGGCCTCCGACTATCTCGGGTCCTCACAGAGGAATGCGAACTATCACGCCACCTTGCAGCCGTAGAAGGGCTGTACCTCATGACGAAAGGCGACGTGGTCAGCAACTTTACGGATATTATATTTGCCAAGGTATGATGATGAGTGGTACCCCTTTCCCCCGTTCCTCGTGACATTAATTTGAGGATGTTTCTGGTAGATGGATGGCCAACAAGCATGGAATGACTTTCATTTCCTGAATAGCGCCTTCAGGGACGTCGTCGAGTCGACCAAATCGCACTGGATTGATGCCTCCCTTATACGACTGTCCTACAGAGGTTCCAAGACGGTTATGATCTCTGATACCGTCAAGGCTATTGACGGACTACTCGTCGAATACGCCTTGCCTTTTCCGTTGACATACATATTTACCCCGAGTATCCTCCAGAGTTATTGCACTCTCTTCATATTTTTGCTTCAAGTGAGAAGGGCGAAATGCGTTTTGGAGAGGATATTACTCCGCGGAGCGATGGCGGACATTGGGTTAAGGTCAGAACTCAAGGTGCTTTATACAGTGCGAGGGAAACTCTCGTGGTTCATCAAGTGCGTGAGCCGTGATGCTGCGCGGACGATTCGATTGATGTGTACTGATGGTAATCTGCAGTGCCTTGTTCAAT
>JBBPRP010000596.1:0-12504 GCA_038093135.1 Leccinum longicurvipes
CTGTGTCTCATGGGCTGGCGAGCAGGGGTGAGCGGATCTTGACAGCATTCAGAACTCAACGAGAGAAGCGTACATCTTCTTGGAACCGAGGAAGATGACGGCGGAAATCCCCCTCTGCATAACGAATCAGTTACTATTAGTTAAATAGCATTCTAAGCTGTTCACCAGGGATGTCTTCAGGCCGTTTGATTTGTCCCGTCAAGAAGCCCCGACCAAGTGGACTGCGGAAGAAAGAAATTTACAGAAATACACGCCAGATTTCGGCAAGGACACCTACGAATAACCAGCGATTGTCTCTTCCACGGACACTTTGGGGTCGACGCGCGCATTCGAATAAATCGAGACGTTTGGTGCCTCTGAGTTTTTCATTGATGAGGTTGACGCTCATGATCAAATTTTCTGGCCTTGAACAACTTGGACATCAATGACAGGGTTACAATGCTATGCATCGTTGACACACGAACTATCCGGTTCGGCTGACACGCCAGATTCCAGCCCTCCCTTTGTCAAATGGCGTCAGTATATTGCGAGTCGCTCGAAACAAAACTTACACGACGGACCTTGATCGACAGAAATGCCTTCCCCTTGTATTTGGGATACGTGGCGAAGAAATCGGCGATCAACTCAAGGTTCGTAGTGGCGAGGTTATGCCCATAGAATCCCCCTATCAAAGAGTACTGGCAGTGAGGAAAGGTGCTCAATGTGGGTGGCGAATGTAGATTATTCTGGATAAGTCACTAGCTTACTTCCGTTGAGGAATGTCTTGGCGCCAGGAGGTAAAGCATCGATGCCGGCCTTGATAGCTCTTTGGGGGTAGGTCCCGGTTTCCATCTACGGAACACTGATTAGTCGTGCGAGGTTGAAGCTGTAGCACAACGCACGTCATCATCATCAGACCATGTTAGGGAAACAACAAGAAAGTGTTGAGCAAAGGAGCCGCTAGGATGAATTGCGCGCTTACGCCGACTTTACCGACGACCACCTTAGACGCGGTCCCTCCAAGGTTAGTTGTAGCGCAAGTCATTGCACACGACAGCCTTTACGGATGGAAAATGGGAGAGGTAGATTCAGTATACGTCAGGCCTCCTATCCCTTTAGATCGTGTAATTTTATTCCGCAAGCTACTTACTGTGACAAAAAATTATAATATCAATGGATTAGCGAACCAGATTTCACAAATTGAACGGATGCGATGAATATCAACTGTTGCCATATAAATGCCTATGAGTCCAAAAGGTCCAAGTACGCTGCACGACATGTCGTACAGTCCCGGTTCCTAATCTTTACCAACACAGATGATTGAGAAAGCCTATCAAAACCTAACCTCAACAAAGTGAATGAAAGGATTCGAGTTGGTTACGTACCTCAAGGCTTGTTTGCGTAATGCCAAGTATTGTAGAAGAGGAATTGCACCGATCGCGAAGCCTTCGCCGCGTACAAGCGAGGCGTCTCCCGTCGTCACGTATCCAATGATGTCCGTCTCAGGAGGCTTGATCTCCCCGAGCTAAGGAAATGATGCGGAGGGATGTTACTTCGCTGCGGGAGAAGTGGCACGTAAAATGCAGTACCTCTTGTTCGCTTGCCTCATTGGAACAGCCCCCATCAGCAGCACCTTGACTCCGTTTTCCAAAAACTTTGATCCATTTCCGTGCTTCAGTGTCGTCCATCATGTAGATATTCGCCATGTTCGTGGGTGCACCTCTCCGCACCATCTTCGTGCGAACCATCAGAAGCGCCGACCGCATCGGGTCACTCGCAGATAATGATATATCCAGGGGAGCTAGATGATTCTTGGCGCGGAGCTTGTTTATTTCTTCCCAAAACCGTGCTGGTGTAATGAATGCATCGGAGAACATTTTTGGGACTCGAGGTCCGCGCAAAAGCCAGGGTCGAATAATAGAGTTTCCTTCTGTCTGCGAACCATCAGGTTCGGGGGCGGTTGTCCTCTGAGTGGTTACCAATTCATCCACCCCTTGTTTGTTCCTCGTCACGGTTGGTTTCTCCAGACCAAGTACGATGTCCCAGTCAGGGACCCAGGGACTTCTTGTTCCCAATTTCTCATAATTTGGTTTCTTCGCGGGAGGTGTCCTTTCCCAGCGCGCCTTGTCTTCCTCAGCGAGATTATTAGTGACAAAGTCATACGCAGAAACGCTGGGATAGTCATTAGGGAACCCGCCGACACCAGCTTCGAAGAACTGTTTCATGTGCTCGCGTTGACCAGCAAATCTGGTCCCTGTGTACAAGAGGGAAGAGAGGAAAGCCATACCCCAGCCTGCAGGAAACAATAACGTCCATCCATGAATACCCTGTGAATTCCCAGATTGTGACGCTAAGCTGGGAAAAGTTGTCGGGGGACATGATTCGATAGAACGTTGAATGAGAAGAACAGGAATTCGATCGTCCTGACGGAGAGCTTGGAGAGGAGTGCCTGGAACAAGATTCTGTAATTTGTAGTGGGCACATGCAACAAAAGGAATGCGAGAGTAATGCCAACCTTGGAACGTCTCTCGTCGAGATCCTTTTTCTTGTATTTCGGCTTCTTGAGCGTCCCCCGTTTCTGTTCATCCCAAATCTCGCTCTGAGCTATGAGATCTGTGGGGACGATGAATGCTGGAGACGACAGGGTAGATGACTGCGCAACATCGGAGTAGTGAGGTTTGGCATTCTTTGGAGGGAACCTAAAAAATCTGGGTCGGCTCTCTGAATTAGACATTGTGCCAAGTTATCAACCATACTTAAGACGCGGGTCAAGAACTGTCAGCCCGACCACCATCCCACGTGGTAAGCTGCCAGAAGTCTGTAGATCTGTCAACGCATCCCAGAACTGTGGTCCCCAAAGCGTCAACTATGTTAGAACACGAAGATCAAGACCCCAAACCTTCTTGACGTCCTTTCTATCATTATTTCCAGCAGGGGATAAAGCACCTTTGATGACTTGGCTTGATTTGGGGCCCATTATCTCAAAGGCATTGATACAGCCCCTGAGATCCGCAATCTCGATTTCTGCATGTGCCTCTGGGTCTTTCTTCTTGGTCTGCTCTAGGACGAACGAAGCTGAAGTACGCAGGGATTCGAAAACATCTTCGAAGATAGCGGGGTGACAACGGGCCCAGATGAGCCGTAGACCATCATTAGGTTTTGGCGATAAAGTGTCTTCCATCTGCCTTTCCTTTCCTTTCCCCTTTCCCTCCCCTTTCCCCTTCCCCTTCCCCTTTCCTGGCTCTGACGGATGTCCGAGGTCGGGGGATGAATTTCCCTCAGTAGAGCACGGCTGCCATAGGATCGTCACACGTCCTAGCAGGTCGAGCGGATAAGTCGCCCGTTTGTACACATGAGTCTCGCAGATACGACGACCCGTGCAACTACCATGGAGGTTACTGACGAGAAGCAGTTCAGAAACTTTCACAAACCATCTTATTCCAGCAATTTGCGGGTCGCAGCATTGTTCAAGCACGGCTTGGAGTAGCGATTGGGGTCCTTTGAGCTCTATCGTGGCATAATAAGATGCGTCATGTAAGATAGACCCATGCATTGATGCACGGTGAGAGGGCCGGAAAGCCTTCTCTGTGGGGGTCACAGCCTGACACCATTCGTCAACTGAGGCACTTATGAGGCACAACACGTACAAGTCGATAGCCCCACATGTCCTGCATTTTGGCCCGTTTTGCATGCCAAATATGGGTCTCCAACCACGACTTCTCACCTGCGACGGGGCTCTACAAATCCATTATACTAAGACGTACAACCGAACTCACGCTGGCGTTTCAAAAAAGCTTCCGTGCGACTGATTTGGCTCGCTTTTCCTCGCTTAGGCCGACCGAGAAGCCTACGTCTATTGGCGTCCATCTGTAGAATGACGTATATGCATCCGATCCGGTGCAAAGGGCCAAGATAAACTTACCTCTGCACGAGCCTTGTCTCGCAGTCGTAGGGGGACACGTCGGACGTCATGACTAGCTGCTCTACGACGAAGGTGTCGAGGGAGGGTTTGCCATGCGCGATGCGTCGAACTTTCACTAAAAAAGGTTGTCAGGAGAGTATGATGTAGATTACCCTGGCGACATGCCTGGCCGATTTCATTGCTTTTTGCATTGCAGTGATTTCGTACGCACGCGCCTAGACGATTGTAGGTAGACAACCGTTGGAGAATGAACCAAACGCACCTCAGCGAACCTTTCTACGTCTATGGAAGCTGGTAAACCCTTCATAGCTGAACACATCATCCATGTCAGCCTACGACAGAATCAAGTTCAGGGTACGTACAGTCAAACTGGACGACAGTCTTGGAAGGACCAGCAGAAGATGAAGGTACAGTGTTCTTTGTGTTGTTCGCAGGTGTAGAACCACCTCCTGAGGATGTTCCTTGCACTGGTATTGTGCGTGCATCTGCGACCTTTATTTTCTTGCGCTCCCGCGCACTGAGTTCGCTAGTGTCGTCGTTCTTTCGCTTTGGCGGCATCGTAGTAGTCAGTAAGTACATAAATCGAATCGGTCTCGCGTCGCGCGACCTGCCCGGGTAATTCCGAACCATCACTTCCGAGTCGACTTTCACGATGGCCTCGACAATGCGTGTCCTCTCCTCCTCACGAAGCCTCGTCCAGCGCACGGGCGCAAATTTAAACGCGCTTTCAAGGCCCCTCTCCACCTCATCCGTCCTCCGCAACGATGCTACACCTTCACCCAACCTCGGAACAATATCTAGTTCAAAGAAACCCATCGGTGGGTTCCGCGGTGGGTTCGTGTTTTGCATGGTTATCCTTGTGTTTCTTTCGTATATTGATATTTCTGGTTGTGTAGAATTATCGGGTTCTTGTTTGGTTTCTCTCTCGCGTCCTCATATGCTGCGTATTACCTACTAGACGAATACAAGGCTGCCTCTGCAGCGCTGCAAGCCAGCGTTGAAGAACTGCAAGCAAGTACTGCAAAGGTATGGCATTGATTGTCACTAATCGAACCCGCACCCTCATGTTCATGTTATTGTGTTCCCACAGGTGACCGCGCATGTGCGGAGAATAGAGGCGGTAGAAAAGGACTTGAGAGCGCTGTCCCGGAGCTCTGCTAACAAAGATGATTTATCCCGGGTTCGTGCGGAAGTTAAAAAGCTTTATGATGGCCTCCAAATAGGTATGTTCATCTGATATGTGTTGGGCTTCCCTAAGAAACTTGTCGTACAGAATTCCTCGATCTGAGAAATCATGTTTGGGGAATGCGTAAGTGCTTCTGCAGTTATTGTACTTTCTCGCTCTGACTCTGGCGCGATGCTAGAACAAGATTTGCATGCGTTAGGGAAAAAGGGGACTGCAACTGTCCGTGAATAGAGCATACTATATCTACCCTAAAGCTTTCTTGTCATCTCTTTCCGAGTGCAGCTTTGACATGCAGGCTTTATTGTATTAGAGTCACATAGCTTTTCCCGCCACCACTTGCAACTCGGCTTTCAGATCCCAAGGTCAAGCTTTCTGAGTTACACCTACATGCTAATTCAGCTGCCTAAAGCAGTCAACTACGATACGAACGTGAACGGTGAGTGTCTCTCGATCTGAGGAACATAAACGAGCATTGTGCAACAAGCCTCTTGATACTTGAGCGTGCTCATCAAGTGCCCAGCCATGTTCTGGGTGAGAATTGTCGTTCGTTTTTGACTTCACCCACCATCGACCGAAACCTTCGGCACTTTTAATCATACATGAAGATTGTTGCAGCGGAGTGAAGATACAAAAGAACCTAACAATGAGTGTGATAGGTATGATATGCCTCTTGCACTGCACCAGAGTATACGACTGGCAATGGAATGGGTTTGCATCCAGTGCCCACCCGTGAAGAAAGAAAGAAAGAAAAAACGTGGAGTTCTTAGTGTTGCGCGCAAAGTAGAACGATTTCCGTAATCAAAACAAAAGTCCGTCAGCTGACCATTCAACTTGAATATGGACACCATGGGGTCCATCATGCATCATGACCCAGTGTATGACCAGGAGAGTGATGAGCGTGGGCAATAGCGTGGGCTCACCGTTAAATCTCCTAGACCGGGTTTTGGTCATAGCGTGTCTCCGCCAGCTTGGAGATCGAGATCATGATTGGTGACTGGGGGCATATTGGTGGTGTGAACGTCGGCCAAGTAAAGCAAGACACTCACTCTTTTGGCTTCCTTGTCGATGAGTTTATCGCCAATACTGAGCGTCCGATGATGTCTGATGTCACCACATAACTGTCCTCGGGTGTTGAGTCTGATGTAAATCATAATGAGGGGGAATTCAGTCCGGGGTTGTATGAAGGGAGAAGTAGACTGACGCAGCAAGGAGGGAGTTTGCGAACACTGGATTTAGTATGGCATCGAAGGTCAGTATAATACTACTGCAAATGAATCGAGAGTACTCACCTCCAGGCATGGCTGCGAATAAACCAACCCATGCAACTGGGGAAGGGGAGTCAAGCTGCACATGGCCAAATCGATACGTAGCTTACAGTCTGATTTTGTCAACCAATACTATGACGAGGTTAGGAGGGGTAAATTTCACAAGGGATGGAAATGGGCACTCACAACCAGAACGACGGCAATGCCAAGGAGGCTATTAAGGAGAATGACTCGTTCTGCACAAGCCGATATCTCGATAGCATGTGAAATACACACCTAGTTACTGTGCTCGTTTCTGCTGCGAGTCAGTTAGGCCAACACGCTCGTTTAGGTGGTACTTACCAGCTGCCACAAAGGGCAGGCGGGCAATTTGTCCCATGGCACTGCGTGGATAGTCAATCTATGCATGTCACAGGACGGCGAACCACATACTCCGCCGCTTCTGTCGGGGTCTGAGATCCAAGATAAAAGGTAGTCGCAATGGTGATTGGTAGATCACAAAATAGTCCTGAGACGAGTGAAAGGGTGAATATCCAACTTTTTAGCTGGGGAATCTCGCTCGAAAAAAACAAGCTCGCTGCTCCCAAAGCAGCAGTGAACGAAAATGTACATGCAAGGAAGAATAGAAATGCCAAGAAGTGATTGTTGGAGGCTCTCAGAATACGGTGAGAAAAGAAACACTGGATACGAGTCAGTCTTCAACACGAGATGGGAGACTGAAGGGTTATGGCTTACTCTCTCGAGAAATAGAATCACAGCACCAAGCACATTAGAAATGCCGAGGACAATGGCGGCGTAGCTAGGTACGGACGAGTCCTCGATTTTTGCTTCGGCGCTTGCCCAAAGCCAAGCGGTCATGCAACCGAGGTGTGAGAGCAAAAGAAATCTAGCATTCAAATCTCATTTAGAGACCGATCAGTTGAACCCTGTGTTGACATTTACTGACAGAAACAATGTCACCTAATCGATGTCTGATTAGCTCTTTACAATATCGCAATCAGCCAATTTCTAGGGACACGGATGGCTTACCAGGACCTTCAGCGGCCACTTGTCACCCCTTGAATTCAAGTAATACACACACGACTGCACGATAGCACAGCCCAACATGATGGCATCAACCATGGCGCCGATACCAATAGGTCCTTCCAGAGGGGCCAGCATGTTAAAAAAAAACTTGAAGGATTATGGAATGAGTGATTGGTGGTTGTGTGGGGTGGTAAAGGGAAGATGCGGTGGAACAAAAACTGTTCATAGATGAATAGGAAGTGCTCGAGGTCGGCAAAGCAACGGCGAACAGCGCATGTATGGATACGTTACCAAACTTAACACGAGTTCGTAGCTCAGGAGGCTCATGATACTATCAAGATTTGGTTGAGCAGCCTAGGCCATGATTCTAGGGTTCTTCATATCGGAGCTTGGGAGGTATCCGCTTCGAGACTACCCTCGTCAGTGCTGAGGACTCACGGACATGCTGCTGGCATGGAGCCAGACTCTGAGTCAGGCTATTGATTGTAGTCAAGACGAATCCGTCCGAGGGTTGCTGCAGAAGAAGCTAGGAATCATTAATCCTGGGAAAGACTGTCAGGAACCGGAGTCCGAATAACGTCACCGGCCTAAGTTCGGCTCAGACTGATCGATCCGATCATCAGTTGAATTACTAAGTAATTAGTCCTGGCAGCACAACTGGAAGTTGCGGCTGGCCACATACCCTGCCATTGCTAACTCATCATGTCGCATCTTCCGCCAGAGCTCGTCCTTGCTATCCTTGAGCACGCCTACTATACACCCAAGGGATCCCCCGATTACACCTCCCTTGCCAACTGCTCGCTCGTGTGCACTTCTTGGTCTGTGCCAGCGCAATCACTGCTCTTCCGCAGAACCACACGATTGCGATCACACACGATCCCTTCATTCCGTTCTGCTCTCATGACATCCGCAGTCCGCGGGAGATTCGTGGGCCATGCTGTCCGGTCTCTCGATGTATCCGTTGGACGGGCGATGGACCAAAGCTGCCAGCCCGAAGCCTTTGTACAATTGCTGGAGGCTTGTCACAGACTGTACGAACTCTCGATCAGCATTTCCGGCCTGCACGAGTTCGATCAGTTCGTACTTGCCAAACTCAAAAATGCAGGTCAGAGTATCCGTGCGCTCAATCTCCAATCCTGCGGCGTACAATCTCCGGTACTGTTTCAGCTACTTGGAATATGGAAGAATATCCGGTTCTTGAAAATTGGTACGGAGATTGCTGCTCCGCCCTGGCGACGTCCCCCAGGGACCCCGTTCAACCTACGTCAGCCGAAAAGTAACGGTTCTGGAGCTGAAGTTTTGTTGTACGATCTCGAGCTATCACGCATCCCCCAACCGGCCGTTCTCGCCTGGCTCCTTGGCTCATCTGGCTCATCCCTTCGTATCCTGGATCTGCGCGAACTTCCCGGTGTCCCTGTAAGGGAAACTCTAGCAGTCCATGCCCCCCATCTTCGTTCACTTCGCCTGCTCCATTTCAACCTTGACTCAGCAGCATTTCTGCGCCAATGCAAGCAGCTCGAAGAATTTGTTATCTACAACATTCCTGTTATCGTCCCGCTTGCACCGGAGTTACCACCTTCAATTGAACATCTGTCCTTTCGAAATCCATCATATGCCTCTCGTGACACACTGCGCCCCATTCTCGATGCAGTCGATGTCCTACCCAGATTGCGCATCATCACTTGCGACAACACTTCGGAGATTCTACGTCAGTTTTTGATGTTGAAGGAGAAATGCACGCAGAGGAGTATAGAGGTTGTTATATCGGAAGTACCATTCTGGGTGGTAAGTCGCATCGCGCGTGCAAGGCTAGGCGTTTGAGGAAATTGACTTACTTATCATCGTTTCGCATCAGCCTGAAGATCCTGTAGTCGTTCGTCGTTTTCCTCGGCGGCGCTCCGTCTCCAACTTTGCTTTGATGATAAGTTGACGCTGTGGTGATTAGAGGGAACATCGGACCAGAGTCAAGTCGATTAAGTTAATTTTATTATATTTTTTCTAGATGGGACGTAACCAGATTTATCACTCTTCTTTCCGCGACTTCTCCACTTACAAATTACAATGTTGTCCTCTCAGACCTCGAACGAATGCAGGCGACCCGCCGGCACCCGGTCTTTACTCGATTCCGTTCTGCTCCCCCCCCCTTTCTCCACCGATTATTGCAAATTCCTGAATAGCCTCATGGAACGTTACTGGCGCTCTGCCACCATAGAAAAGAACAGTATGGCTGTTTCTTGGAACTAAGTTCGGGAGACTCGCCCGTTCCTGCCACCTGCCATGAATTCCAACTCGGCCACTTGCGCCGGATTCTAATACAATCACAGGTTGAAGGCTCGAGGAATAACGAATCCAAATACAGTTTGCCCGAGATTGAATGTTCGGTGTTTAAACTAATTATCAATGGAAACCGTTGTTGGCGTTACAAAGTCGTGAAGGTCTAACGGGGCATCCGATATTGAACCCACCAATATGGAAATTCTAAGATGATTACTGACATGATTCTTGGGTTGAATTGTTGTGTTCTCGTTTACATAACAGGAGTACTGTGGTAGAGTGGCTCAGCACTTAGTATGCGATCGGCAGCATCATAGAATCGCACCTACTACATGTATGTGGTTAGAGTGAGAATAGACCAAGAGACGACTTGTCAAAGGTTTACTCGCAGTAGCCCGACTCGACGGGGCCGGGAATGGAGACAAATCACGTCGCTCGAGCATAGGAACGAAGGACAATTCTTGTAAACTAGTGAAGCGTTACATTGTACCGTATTTACGTACGAGGCTGGGTACGCTGCGCAAAGGCAAATTTGTCGAGATCTTTCCGGCCGTCACATATATATCCCTTGCACAATGCTCGGGAACATTCTCAGGGGTATACCAACCAGTACTAGTAGTGCAGCGATACTACAGTCGAAAGAAGCTTCTAGTAGCAGAAAATGCAAGGCGAAAGCTACACTATTACATCCGCCAACGGACTCAGCCTCTCCTCCACACTTTTTGACAGTCAACCCATCCTTTGCTCTCTTCAAACCTGATGCTCCTCTCCATCGACAACTCTCAACACCATGGCCTTGAGCACGGTTGCATCTGATTCGTTTGCATTGTTCTCCAGAAACGGAGTGACAAAGTCGGCGAACGCGATCGCAGGTATGCCCGTGTCGTCGTTCACGACGCACTGCGATAACACACCGAATCCGGTATCGATTCCCTGCCAGCAGCAACGAACGTCATTGTAATACAGTTCTCGGATGCTGATGATGAACCGCGGCACGATGGTGTACAGGAAGACGGAATATACTGCATTTACGTAGAGTGTTGGAACGTTGTTTATGGTCGGACTTGTTTGGAACATGTTGTAGATGTTGTAAGCTGTGCATCTAGAAGTTCCAAGAAAGATATAATTAGATGGATGCTCAAGTGTATGATAGATGAGGAAGCACGCCGGGAAAGGAAGCGGAGAAGCAGAGGGCAGACATACACGAAAAAATAGATAATTCCATCTTTCATGAGTCGTTGCATGTACCTGTTAATAGGTTGCCGTTGCTTGGTCGCTTTGTCCATGTTAGCTGATTGCTTCAGAGTTTGGAAGACGGCAAAAACTAGAAGCGTGCTGCTGAGAATCAACCTTGGGATTATACAATATACGGCGAGTGCGGGTGGAACATTGTTAAACGAGATATTGCAGATATTGGTAAAATTGCCCGCTTGGACAATTGTAACTGCAAAAAAGTGGTGGATGAGGAAGAGTCGCAATCATGAGACCACCGTGGTGTGTAATTTAGCTCAAAACACACCTGAGAGATTGGTATTAGGGTCGTTATAGTAGATGCCTTCCACCACAAACATAACAATGATCTCCGCTACATAGATGGGCAGGAGAACACAAAGAATCCTTTTGGATTGGCTCCACATTGCATATACTCGTAAGATCATCACCACTGATATTGAAAATGTAGGAATGCATTTTGAAACTAGAGTCGAAGGGATATAACTTACAATCGGCAGCAGAAAGGTAGACCTTGGATCCCCAGGAGAATATTAAATAAACTACAGTACCTTTGAAACATTGAATTATATCATCATGGACTCCGGGCAAAAGCAACAGTGCTTACATCTATGAACCTGTCATCAATGAATTCTGCGGTCAAAATTAAAATCCATACAGCTATAATAAGACATTATCAATATAGTTGTGACAGATGAAAAGAAAAGCCCCACTTTCAGAGGACCAGGAATGAATATACTACATACTGCAAATCATCTGATTAACTCGATCAACCTCTGATGATTCACGTGAAACGTACTGAGGCCAGCAATACTTCAGCACGGATCCATCATTAGTTGATCCAATCTTCAATACGACTGTGGACCTACACAATGCAACAAAGACCGACATAGCGGACCTGTGGATTTATCAATCCTAAACCCGTGGAACAGTACAACCCTCCCACAATAATGAACAGTATAGAGACCCAGGACCAAGGTCTGCACTATCTCCTGCTCAGTGACTTGGTGCTCGTTTGCTGATTAGTGCCTTCTCACCCAAATATACTCTATCTTCAAAAAATGTGAACCGATAACTAGATGCAATGAGTCAGAGAAACATACCTCACTGGCAAAGGTAAGGACTGCAGGGTAGTGTGTATGTGTCTGTCAGTTTGGTTAAAAGGCATGCATAATCACATCACTCACAATAGTCATATACGGGAGCAACGACCATGAAAACTAAGAGGATGGATGAGTTTGATTTACGAGCGAAACTGGAAATGATCATACGAGATAGATAGTCATTGATCGGAAGGAGCTCTATGATAATAGACTGTGAGTCGAAGGACATAGTGGTCATACAAACAGCATTAGCCCTTTCAAGTTGGAGGCTCAACAGAGAGAGGGGGGAAGGGAAGGGAAATCGAGGATCAACGGAAGTTGACGTTCATTTCTTCCACCATTTTATACTGCAAGCTGCGCGGATGCTGTGCCCCTAGCAGATCGAGTGTACGCAGAGCATTAATGGTGCACGCCGCGCCCGCCACACCGGCGCAGGCACGAAACACGGCATAATACATTAGGATGTTTCGTAAGAAGTGGACGGGACAATTTTTCCCGGAGACGCTTTCACTTTCTTCT
>JBBPRP010000597.1:0-12499 GCA_038093135.1 Leccinum longicurvipes
TGCTTGACTTCTCAAGTGGATCATCTAATCCAGTTCCTAGGTTGAAGTGCACATGGGCGCTCGCACAGCAGGCGACCCTTCCTCTGGAGGACACCGGCAATTCCCCCCAACCATCTCTACTTGGCCTTAGCATGCGCATGTGCGAATTCGAGTCTGCGACCGACAATGTCTGGCACGTGCTTGAAGTCATGGAGGGAAGTCCCGCGGAGAGTGCTGGCCTGGTTCCATATGGCGACTGGATAATCGGTTGGTCCGGCGGGGTCCTGAGCGCCGAAAACGATTTCTACGATGTGGTGGAAGCTGTACGCTCTGCTCTGCTCTTCCGCATGTCTGCTGACCCACTTTTTCCAGCACGTAGATAAGCCCGTGCGAGTCTATGTTTACTCCTACGATTTTGAGTATGTATGCTTCCCTGGACATTGATTTGCGTATCCGGGACTTACAACAGTTTTAGCAATCTCCGAGAGGTGGTCCTTGTTCCTAACCATCATTGGGGAGGGGAAGGACTTCTTGGGTGTGTTTTTGGGTATGTTCCCGTTCGTCATCTCACGGCGGCTGAAGCGACCATAAATTCGTTTAGATTCGGGTATCTCCACCGTATCCCGCCTCGACAGACCGATCGCAGACCACTTGGCACACTACCCGAAAACTCCGACTTCGAGGATCAGCAGCTCTTTGTTCCCACTTACGATTCCCTCAATACAGCAGTTCCATCTGATTTCAGTAGGCCCAGTGACCACGGTCGCCTCCCGCGCCTTTCTTCACCGACGATGGCACATCCCCATCCCACGCGTGCGAGAGAGATGACTCACCACGTTGGGGATGCTCAATCTACTTCGCGCCCTGGCACCCCAAGACGTTCGACTCAGACCCCAAGGCCCTCTTCTCAACCGTCCGTGACGAGCCACTCTTTCGGCTCAACCCTCAACGGTGATTCGTCACCCCAATTATGATTGTGTTCGCACACTCAAAAGGGTCTATGCACGTCAAAGGCACAGGAACGACACCAGGTCGGTATTCGATTACAGGCCCTAAGCATCCGCAGCTCAGTGCATACAAGGCTTCACGGATGATAGAGCGCGAAGATGGAGGAAATGACAAAGATGACGGTTCTGATGGCAATGGCAGCGTTTCGGGGACAGACTTCGGGAGTCTCACGAGTGTTGAATGACTTGGTTTGGGGTAATGTCTGGAACAGCTTTTGTGCACGTTGTTTCAGGTCCGCAGTGGATATCTTTAACCAGTTGCGATGTGTCACGGAGATAGTACCTTTCCTTGCCCATAGCAATTAAAATCCTGCTTGTCCAGAGAGATGGATATGATACAATCGCAAAGATAAAACGTCCTACATGCAAAGCAACTACGATGATCCAAATATCTTACATGAATTTATCTCCGTGGGATGTGTACATGTGACAGCAACTAGGTCTCTGGCGTCTCTGCATCAGCCAACGTTCCAGTGCGTGGATTGAATTCCAGATGGAGGGCAATGGAAGGCCATACTAAACAATGCTCACTCAGCGCTGAGTCGTACGACTGCCAGTGAACAAAGGTAGCATACCTTCTTCGAAGCCAGGGTGCCGTCCATTGCGAATCTGACGCCACACAGAGCGCATGGCATCCGACGCTCGAATTTCGCTCCAGTGTTCCAAAAAGTAGCTCACTTGCACCTTCCTCACTTCAGCAAAAGTGGCCGAGAAGGGAGAGAACACCTCAAATGGAATATTATCCACGGTAAGAGACCTTTGGATGTGCTGACCAGACGGGTTAGAGCTCAGTGATGGGTGACGAATCGCATCACCTACCTGATATGCCCTGTCTCTTAACTCCAGGAGACCGAGCTCTACAGACTCAGGACTATATACTAGAATGTGTTTCGATTTACTTACTGTCGGCTAAACGATATACTGCTTTCGCAGAACAGGGTGCGGGCCGCCCGGGTCGATGTTGCCGCCATCTCATGATCCATTCTGGTCTTGATGTGGGGTTGTCGACAGGAGGTTTCGGACCGTCATGTAAACTCGATTGGCTGTCAGATGGAGTTGCTGTGGCTATTGTTGCTATCGGCTTTCTCGATGATGCAGCAGCCGTGAAAGAGGACGACAAAGGGGCGAAAACGATGACGTCTGTGTATATCTGTAAAGACAAATAAGGGGAAATCGAAAATTTGTCGGCGAGGTCGTACGTAGTAAAGAACAGCTTTATATGTCGCATAAGCAACATCGCCCACGAAAACTCGCATCTTCCTTGGTCCTGGAACATGTGCGACCTCTCGTAGACGCGGCGTGAAACTATTCTCCAAATCTGGATCCGTCGTGAGGGAGACATCCTTGCTTCTCGGAGAAGATGGATGAGAGAGCACTGGTTTGATATTGAGGGATTCATCCCTCTCTGGGACGGAGGGCACAACGTTGTTTTCTGTGTTCGTTGTCTCTTCAGAGGGTTTGGCAGTGACGTCTTCATCCATGGGTGTTTCACCCGAGGTAGGAGAAACGCTGGCTTCCGGAGGATCTGGCTCGATGGTACTGTCGAAACTGGGTTCATCTGGAAGATCAGACATTAGATCATCCTCTTCGTCGTCCGAATCCTCGAATTGGCGAAACAAAGAGGTCGAATCAGATGCGGTATCTCCGTCGTCATGATCTTGCTGTGGATAACCTATGTTAACATTCGTAGAGGCTTCTACAAAGCCGGAACTGAACACTAGAAATAATGAGTACACCACATGAGAAGCAGAAGTGAATCATTTTACTGGATTGAAAGTAATCAGCGCGTTGCAACAATTTCTTATTAGCGTATATGATTCGTCTCTCCTTGGGTCTACTCCTCTTCGGCACCACGAACTCGACGTCAGAATAGAGAGGATCGTCGAGAAGTGCACCGATACACTCCAAATAACTTTTTGGGACAGGTTGTGTGGGAGTAGTTGGAGGTTGTATTGGAGGTTGCGGAGAAGATGTGATGGTGCAGATGATTAAGAACGCATCTGAGTCCTTGACCGGAGTAGAGTGATAGTAGACATGATCTCGCCTCGCGAACTGGGCCCTACGGAAAATAGATGAGGCTTAAAAGGCAGTATATCCTCAGCACCATACCATCCCCAATTCGCAGTCTGTAAAGGTGAATAAGGGAGGTCGACGCGACATAAAGACAGACCGAACCTTGGAAGAAAACGAATGGTTTTGCGCTTCCTTGATGTTGAACAACACTGTCTTCCCTGAGCTGGAGAAGAATCGATGTGAGAGGAACACAGAGACTACCGTATGATTCACCTTCGTAGTTCAAAACTAAACTTGAAAACGCCTTCCCGAACCCATCTGCATCAGACCAGATGAGCAGATGAGCAAATAACAATGGCAGGGACATACTTTCCGTCTGCGGCTTTGTCCCTTTCCTCTGCCGTAGGCTGGGATACTATGTCAGTAGACACCCAACGGCGGTATTGCGGTGCGTGTCACTGACTTCACAAGAGAGATATAAGCTAACAAAGCCTCCACCTTCCGTTCCAGAGTTTGCATAAAACAAGATCTGAGGGTCGTCAAAGCTGTCATCTACTAGATGTAGGACTCGGACAAGACGAACACCGCACCTGCCACTGTCCTCCTCCGAACTTGACAGACTTTGTCACTTTCGATTTGGAGTCTCCTTTGCTGTTCGTGCATTAAGCATGGTGAAAATGCCCAGGAGGATAGTGTAGTAGTTCGTTACCTTGCATCGAACAAGGATTTGAGATCTCGAAGTGTCCACTCGAAGGTGATTGACAAGCATTCGTGGGCATCCTGAGTCTTTTCCATGATTGCTAGTAGAGTAGTCTGCGATAGAGGGAGCGCTATATGCACGTTCACTGGCAAGGGCAGAGGGATCAGACCCAGCTAAGGTTCTGTACAAGGTAATCTACGATTACATTTATATACGACCTGGATTGCCACTCCCGAGTACTTACTATCGCCAACCAACACTAGTTTGGCAAGTCATGGAAAGTCAGGCTCAGGCACCGGTTCAATTTGAGTCCTCAGGCTGTTCGACAAGGAAAGCTCATGAGTAACATGATGTAGTATCGGGTACTGTACATGTGTGTCTAAGTTGTGAACGAATAGAACAGGGGGGCCATTGTCGCGTGTTAACTGGCAACTGGAGTCCGTCACAGGATGACATTCTCGTTCGAGCTCCGTGCCACGGCGTCAAGTGCACGTATACTAGTTGGCTGCATATCGTTTCGTCCGGCTCACAGGTGATGATACTGGCTTGTCCACTGGTTTATTGTCAGCTCTTTTGTTATCTCGTTTATCATTGCGAGATGCGCAACCCATGCTGTACTTGACTTTTCGTTTAAACGCTAACAGTACTGACATCGAGTGAGAGTTGAGGTGGTCCAACGAGGCTGTTGCATGGCTGTACCAGTTTGAGTGTAGATTACGTGTTCGCTGCTATCCTCGTGTCCTCAGGGACGTCGCTACGATGACTGCCACAAGTTTCCCGTTCCCTCTCTCGTCTTTTGTGCTGAATTAAGGTTGTCGGCAACCACGAATATCTCCTACCTTAGCGCCGGGCCAAAGATAGGTCCGCTGTCTCCCCACTCAAACCGTTTTCTCCCCCCTTCATTCTCTCCTCACCCCCCGGTCCGTGATCCCCCTTCCGACTTCCCTCCTTTGTAGATGTCGTCCGAAGACCACTCCACTGTTCAAATCACAGGTGAGCTCTATTCACCACTTTCTTGATGTATTGCCTACATCGCTTTTAGTTCTTGCAGCCAACTCTCTCGTCAAGCGTGAGGTCTTCAGTCTGCCAGACCCTTTTGCTGTTGTCTCCGTAGATGGTGATCAAACATATACTACAAACGCAATCAAACGCACCCTATCGCCAGCCTGGAATCAACATTTTGATATGTCAGTTTCTTTTCGTGCACGCTCCTGCGATTTCTTACTATTAGCATACGTAGTACTGTTCGCCGTTCATCCACTATAGTCATCCAGATCTTCGACCAAAAGAGATTCAAAAAGAGGGACCAGGGTTTCCTTGGCCTCGTCAAGTTGGGTGGAGAGGAGGTTCTTGGATACTCGGCAGACGGTCACGGTACCATCGTCACTCTCTTCCTCATCCATCTTCTCACTCTCTCGCCTACTAGGACTCATCAGCAGAGATCTCACCCAGTCATCAAGTGGTGCCCAGGTATACGGAAAACTCCTCTTTTCATTCTCTTTGCCCCATATCGGAGGATCACGGGTCCGTGGAGAACAAGCGCTTAGTGCCCTTCCCGCACTACAACTTCCAGACGCAGCATCTTCATCATTGCGTACCCGCATGAGCAGCCCTTCCCTTCGATCACCCCAGAGCCCTCACCATCCATCTATGTCTTCTTCCTTCGCTCCTCACGATGGCCCTCCAAGTTCAGTTCCTACCCGACCCCGTACCTCTGGAGATCCAACCATGTCTCCTATCTCGCAGGTATCCTTACCAGCCAGACACCCATCAAGCACTCCCAACGGACCTGGGACGTCATCTGTCGATAGTGCGCATAACCTGACTTCGGCTCCTCAGAATGAAATCAGTCCTCTCCCGCATGGCTGGGAATGCCGTTTTGATGCAAACGGACGTCCGTACTACGTTGATCACAATTCTCGTACCACCACCTGGCACCGCCCTACTCCCCCGTCAGAAACCCCGTCCCAGCGTCCGCACTCAACATCCCGTCCCCAATCTCAACCGCCCCAACCTCCCAGTTTCAGTGGGATCTATGCTGATGTTCCATTGCCAGACGGATGGGAGGAGCGTCGTACTCCTGAAGGACGTCCATACTTCGTTGATCATCGCGCACGATCGACGACATGGAATGACCCACGATCATCCCAGGTTACCCTCGCTGCTGCATCGGCCTCTGTTACTGCCAATGCTAATCTCGGTCCCCTTCCCTCCGGATGGGAAATGCGGCTGACGTCGACAGGCCGGGTTTACTTCGTCGACCATAACACCCGTACAACAACGTGGGATGATCCACGTATGCCAAGTAACGTAGACGCAAGTGCCCCGCAGTATAAGCGTGATTATAGGCGAAAAGTGATTTACTTCCGGAGTCAACCTTCTATGAGAACGAAGGAGGGCAAATGTGAACTCAAGCTACGGCGAGGTCGGGTGCTAGAAGACAGCTTTGCTGCAGCTATGAAGATGCGTGGCGATGACATGAAAAAGAGGTTGGTTGTGAGATTCGAAGGTGAAGATGGCTTGGACTACGGCGGTGTTTCTAGGTATGACCGGAGGTATATCCCTAGTCATTATCATTGCTAACTTTTCGTCAGGGAATGGTTCTTCCTCATTTCCCATGAGATCTTCGATCCGTCGTATGGGCTCTTCCAATATTCTGCACATGACAATTACACGCTTCAAATCAATTGGATGTCCGGGATCAATCCTGAGCACCTGACGTACTTCAAGTTCATTGGCAGGATCATGGGATTGGCAATATTCCATAGACGGTTCCTGGATGCTTACTTCGTTTCAAGCTTCTATAAGATGGTCCTAGGCAAAAGGACTTCTCTTTCAGACTTGGAAGCCGTTGACGCAGATCTTCATAGGAGTCTGGTGTGGATGCTGTGAGGATCGTTCTCGATCGTCATCGAGCTGGCTGACCCAGCGATATTGAATAACAGCAAGAACGACATTACTGATGTTCTTGATGAAACTTTTTCAGTTACCGAAGACCGTTTCGGAGAAATAATGGAAGTAGAACTCAAGCCTAATGGTGCCGATATCGCTGTCACCGAGGAGAACAAGAAGGAATACGTCGAGGCAGTCGTCGAGTATCGCACCAAGACCCGAATAAAGGAACAAACTAATGCGCTCCTGGAAGGCTTCAGGGAGCTCATTCCTTCAGAATTGATCAATGTATTTGACGAAAGAGAGTTGGAATTATTGATCGGTGGCATGTCCGAGATCGACACGTAAGCTTCCTGACCTTCGTGGTGACAAGCCGGAATAGCTGACTTGTGGCTTCAGGGATGATTGGATTTCGTACACCGACTACCGTGGCTACGAGAAAACGGACCAGGTCATCGAGTGGTTCTGGCAATGCATCCGGAGTTGGCCGACTGAGCGGAAAGCTCGTTTGCTGCAGTTTGCAACTGGAACTTCCCGAGTTCCTGTTAACGGCTTCAAGGATCTTCAGGGGTCGGATGGACCAAGGAGATTCACGATCGACAAGTCTGGGGATCCTTCACAATTACCTAGGAGCCACACGTGCTTCAATAGGATCGAACTTCCACCTTACGAAGATTATGAGAGTCTGGAGAGGAAATTAACGTATGCTATTGAGTGCGTTCTATCTCGTCTTTCGCGCGGAATTAAATACTAAAATTTGAACCAGGGAAACGGAAGGTTTCGGAGTAGAATAACAGGCCATCCTTCGTTCTTGTTCATGTTATCTCTCATTCTTCGTAGGATGGACCGTGTTGTATATATATTGTGCTGACCTTTGCATATTCGAGTGCCCACTGCCATTCATTGTACTTTTATCTGAACGATCAACACATTATATCCGAGTCTTCCCGTCACGAGAACGCTCTCACTTCATCCCCCCTATAAGACCACCGGTGCTGTCTCGGATGGCTAAGCCACGAGACACCCGTACTCCCTCCATTCCCTGGCACTGATCATGCATCATGATTCGCTGCATCTACTGCTAACGCAGTAAATCTTCGAATATTATGCTGACGAAGCACATGCGCAGTTTGGTCCATCTCAAGGTGAAGCCAGGACGCTTCGGAGAAACTTAAAACCCTTCCCAAGACCAAGTTACGACCGGCACACCATTTTAGAATCAGCCTCGCCGAGCACTCGGTCCCAAATATGACAACTTTAGACTGTTCTATGTCTGGGTCATGTGCTGTCCCCCACGCTCGTACCTGTGATGTCCACTGCGTTCCCACCTAGCGGGAAGACCTTTTGCTCGAAGGCGTCATGCGCGTAGAAGACGGATTTCAGCTGGTACGTGGTCGGCTCCATATAGTGTGCTAATCACAATATCTGACATCAGCTTTACATAACATCGAAGACTCGTTTCACAGAACGTAACGCATATCTTAGCGACCCAGTACTACCCAGTTTACTGAAGAGGATCCTACCTCCAAAGTATGAGTCCCTCAGGCGTCGGACTACTATACGTATTCGCTCATCATTGTTCAGGATAGTGGGCGAGATCGAACCCGACCTCGTACGTTTGGGCTCGGATGTCATCACCAGTAAGCATTTTCCCTCGGACTTACGACAGGCCTAAATTCCTGGACTATCCTCAAGGTATTCGTGCTATCAGCGAGCGAGCCACCCCACCGCGCTTGACCCAGTACAATCACTGGGGCCAACGAATCGACCAGCTTGAAACTTCAGAAGCATGGAAGGAACTGAAAGGCGTGTTCTTCAAAGAAGGTATTCCCGGCATCTTCTACGAGCGCGAGTACGGCGAATTTAGCAGGGTGTACGGATTCGCCAAGCTGCATATGCTCGTCGGGGATTCTCATGTGGTGAGTCAGATGAGTTCTTGTTCCGCCGTCGGTTGTACTCAACGCTCGAGTCTCGCTCCTTTAGGTGGGTTGCCCGATATCTATGACAGATGGGTGCGCTAGGGGTGAGCTTGATTTCGATCTCATGTTGTAGACGCAAAATTGATGAGGTATGATAAACGAGTTCTCGAGCTCATTGGCACTCCGGAGATGAAGGCCAAGCTGTTCCCCCGTCTCATAAGGTGCGTTTGATGATCAATTAGCACGGACGACTGACTAATTGTCTGACAAGTCGCGATCCATCCTTTGCTTTTACGTCGGGGCAATGGATGACCGAGGCATGCGCACTCCTTATCCCATATCACAGCAATTTTAATATGTGATATGTGTAGCGACCAGGCGGCTCGGACGTATCCCTCACGGAAACTATTGCTATTCCAACTGAAAATTCTATGGATCGAATGTGGCCCACATACCAACTAGATGGATTCAAATGGTTTTCGAGTGCGACTGATAGCAATGTATCCGTTGCACTGGCACGCACGGGGGACATCCAAAACGGATCGCGTTCGCTTTCGCTTTTTCTGGTTCCCCTCCGCATGCCGCTTATCGCGCAACCTGGAGAACCTTCCCCGTCTTCAATCAGCAATGGCATCTACACTCATAGATTAAAGGAAAAGATCGGGACGCACATGGTGCCTACCGCTGAGCTCAATCTAAAATCGACAACGGCTTACCTTCTCGGTTCACTCAACCAGGGCGTCAAAAATATTCTCCCTGTTCTCTACATCACCCGTATCCACAGCGCAATATCTGGAACCGGTCACTTGCGCAAGTGTCTTGAAATCGCAATTGCCTATTCAAAAGTGAGGAGGATCTCGGGTGGTCAAGAACTGCTCGAAGAGAATGCGGTGCATGTGGCACAGCTAGCGTCCATCAGTCTCATCTACCGTGCTCTGACTCATCTCGTCTTTGGTACGATTTTGTTCATGGGAAAAGTTGAGGCCAATGTCGCGAACGAGGATGAAAAGTCACTGCTCAGGATTTTAACAGCTGTAGTCAAAGCGTTTACTGCAGAGAAGGCGGTTTCGGCCATGGAAGAATGCATGTCGACTCTAGGAGGGATGGGTTACATGGAGGAGGTCGGCATCGGCAGGTAAACCCCTTTCTTGTGGTGATAGTCAGTTTGCCCTCAAGCTATACCTGGACAGGTCTATCCGCGATGCGCTAGTGGAGAAGATCTGGGAGGGTACAACCACTGTACTCGCCTTGGATATTCTGCGTAGTGCCAACGATCCGACCACTTTCGCGGCGTTTACGAGAGTTCGTTCCCCTTCATTCTCGAAATGCCCAAGAGCTAACGTGTGTCATAGTGGGGAGTCAGGATCCTCAATTCCTGCCCATCAGAACTAAAGAACAATGTGTCTACATCTCTGGAAACCGTCAAAACAGCCTTGCGATGGATAGACGGAACTTATAGTCAACCCAAGAAGATGTCGCTGCTCTTGCTCCGGCCAGGCCTGATGTTGGTAGGCTATGCGGCGTCAGCGGTGATGCTTCTTGAACACGCCGTGTGGTCACACAACACGAAGATGTTGGATCGGGATGTCGATGTCGACGTGTTTGTGCGTTGGGTGAATGAAGGTGGTTTATCGTCTTCGTTCCGGGAAGTAATTGATATTACTGCAGGACGTGAAGGAGAGCGTCTTTCGATGAACCGCACGCTTGTTTATGGGCCTAAGCTGTAGTAAGCATGAATGCTGTGCCGCATCGATATATATCATTCGTTGCAGCGGCGACAATTGCTCGCTCTTTTCACGCTACTACAAGGGACACGAATCAGCATCCTTTGTAGATGCGATGCTTAAATTTGTTACTAGGTTTCTGGCTTGGAATTCGAGGACAGTCGAGAATGACAATCGACAGTCAAAGAAAGTATTTCCAGAATCAGACACTGTCCGACCATAACTCCACCGTCAAGTTCTCTGACATACCTAGACTTTGGGTAAGAGCTGGGCGTAAAACACCTTACATGTTTCAGAGGGGAACTAGGTATATATGTTCATGGTCACGCTGGAAACCTGCAGAAGTTCAGTGCCATGTAATTAGTCTACTCACTGCCAGTGACTCGGAAGGGAGCTCTGTTGCTTTTCGTCTCTTCAGCCTCGAACCTCTCGCACGGAAGATAATCCGCGGGTTGTCTCTTGATTGTTACAAAGCCGTTCTTGCGGCCTAGTTAGCCCAGCTACAGAATCCTACTTTCCTCGTACCGACTACCATAGACGATAACTTACGATGCACTATAAGGAATTATATGGCACCTGGTGACAGAAATCAATACACAAATCTGTGGTGACCAAGATGAATCGCACCCAAGTAGCCCCCGGCCGCCCCACCCCTTCCGAGGGGTGAATTTTAATGACAATTCCTGTCCATCACGAAGCACTTGTATACGCAGTTCACGCTACAAGTTATAAGGTTCAACACCACACAAGAAAAGATGATAGTCAACCAGCATACGTTTTCATTGCGGCCAACGAGGTCAGCCAAAGGTTCCAGAGAGGAACTGGAGAACGCAGTGGTTGTCAGATGACCGAACTTTACGATGAGATCTTCGCGACGAAGTCCCTTTTAATCCGTCAAGCTTGGGAACAAGGAGAAGAGAACGGGCATACTGCATGAGCAGCGGGACTCCCGGGTGCAACGCCGTCCACTCTCGCGAAAGGGGACAGGATTTCTTCCTCGCGCGTGCTTGGTGTCGATGGTATATCCGCAGGCGCTGGAGGTGGAGGGAGAGAGGGATCATAGACCTTCTGCAATGCTTTTTCGATCTCATCCATGGTATGCTTGAGGTCGTTCCTCAACTCGATAATGCGAGCCCGAGCAGATCGAATTGCGTATATGTCCAAGTCGGCACGCGGAAAGCCCTCAGAATCGACAAGCGGGGCTGTCATATCGCAGTTGTTTGCTCTGAGCACGGAGAGCTGGAGATTGATCTCAGCCTCGATGCCATCTTTTTCATGCACCAGAGCGCGTGCATGATCTCTTGGATTTTCTGCAGGAGGCAACATGAAAGTGGCAGATCTAGAGTTGGATGACGATTCAGATGACAAGCAAAATTGGTTACGTAACGGTACTTAGTTATGGCTTGCAGTGGCAGGAACCACTTGTAGAAGTTGTATCCACAATAGCTTGCTCGGTGCGTTTCATTCCCGGGTCCCTCATGTTACCAAGCTCGTTCAGAAAACCTGCATTGACCAGTTGCCATGCTCAAATGTACCCATGGCATTATACTCAGTTGACCTTCCACTGCAGCCGTATTACGGGTACAAAGGTCCAAGATTCGAGACAAGACAGAAGACTTGCAATGGTGGCGTGTTTGACGACCACGGCTTCGAGGCGCTTTCGTCTTCATAGGACTCCGGTTATCCGCAAGAAACTTTCTCCAGCTTATGGAGGTAACCTATGGTGGAAGCTCGAGGAGCCATCGGAACATAGTACAATGGCAGTGATATTGATGTCCGGTCGGCTACTCGTGAGTTGCCAGCTGGTCCGCGCGCAACCAAGTGCTTCCAGCATCGACTCGGACAATCATGAACAATGCCTGCCTTACGAACGATGTTAGTGATTTCTAACCGTTTGATTATGGTAACTTTTTGGTAAGGCCTGTGGAATGGGGATCGACGGCATACTAGGAATGGGTGGTGCTTGGGATGGTATGATGGATCTCTGTTGCCCGAAGATTGTAAATACCGCTTTGGCCATTCCGCCAGTGGTTTCAAGTTATTATGATGATCAATAGCAATCTACCACCTAGACCATCCCGACATGATCGGAGCTCGAGCATCCAATTCTTCAAGTTGAATCTCCCAGTTACCTTGTGACGGTTGGTACGACGAAGCGGGCCCCTGGGTTCGGAAGAGTCGTGCTACAATCTTCCCCTGAACGAGTGCGAGCCGGGAGAGGTACGACGTTTAGTCAACGTGAGATAATTGATGCTGACTTGCATG
>JBBPRP010000598.1:0-12491 GCA_038093135.1 Leccinum longicurvipes
ATCTCCAGACCTTAATCCCATTGAACACACTTGGCAACATCTCAAGAGATCTCTCTCAGCCTATGAGAGTGCTCCTACAGGAGTTCATCAACTATGGGATAGAGTAGTGGAGCAGTGTCAAAAATAGATAGAAAGCATGCCTAGAAGGATTGAAGCAGTTATTAAGGCCAAAGGAGCTCATACCAAGTACTAGATACCTAACTTCAGATAAAGTCAAAAAACTGTCCGAATGAGCAATCACTTTAGAATTGCTGCCATTTCATCAGATCCTGTCCAAATCTCTTGACCCTTGCACCAATAGAAGGCCAAGAGTCTATACTCCATTTCATAGACTCATAGTTATGTTCAGGTTAGGGGGTTATTGAGGGTTATTGGTGTTAGTGCAAAACATGCAAACATGCGGACAGTTTTTTGAGCCACTGTATGTACTGCTAGGAAGCTATAGAGCTATGGAGCTATGGATTGCTATAGGTTGCTGTGTATTGCTATGGACAATATCTAATTTTAGTAATCTACACTGCCATATTCCTGGAGTTGTATGGCACCATGGACTCCTTTGGAATGCTACAGGTAGCTATGGAGAATCACTGGGCATACAATGAGGTGCAAAACTGTTGCAATGTCTAACTTCAAACTGGGGCACAAAGCGCCCCACAATCAATTGTGGGAATTTCACTTTGCTTGGGTGGGAACAAAAAAAGTACAAACCCTACGCTACAGCATTGTCCCCAGGTTCATGTGATTCTGCTTACATACTGCAAAGATACATCCATTTCAAAACACCAATATCATTGCAACAGTTTTGCACCTTTTGCTTTCCAGGGTATATTAGTACTTGGTATAGCTTCTGTTTGCCTTGATAACTGCTTCAATCCTTCTAGGCATGCTCTCTATCAACTTCTGACACTCTTCAACTGCTATCCCCTCCCAATCAACATGAACTCTCTCCCACAATTTATGAATCCCCTTAAGAGAGGATTCATGATCTGCTAGTCTCCTTTTGAGGTAACTCCAGAGGTGTTCAATGGGGTTGAGGTCAGGAGACTGTGCAGGCCATACCATAGTATGAACATCCTGCTCCTGAAGCCAATCCTTCACCTTCTTGCAAGTATGTTTGGGGTCATTGTCCTGCTGAAAGATGATATCAGCATAAAACTGCAAAGAATTGAGCAGTTCATCCTTCAAAATCTGAAGGTAAAGGTCTCCATCTATCCTACCATCAATCTTGGTAGCATAGCCAACTCCCTGTCAAGTCATACAGCCCCACATCATCAAAGAACCTCCTCCAACTTCACTGTATCTTCTACTAGCCTATCACTTAGCCTTTCTCCTGTCTTTTTCCACACTCACTTGCACCTATCTGACCCTAGGAGATTGATTTTGGTCTCATCAGACCATACTACCTTCTTCCAGTCCTCCAGAGTCCAATCTTTATGAGCATAAGCAAAGTCTAGACATGCCTTGCGATACTTGGCTGAAAGAAGAGGCCATTTGGACTTGACCACAGCTTTTATACTTGTCTTCCTCAACTGTCTGTGTATTGTGGAGGTAGAGAGAGGCTGGTTGACTATATTGGTGAGTGCCTTGGTCACCTGAACAGCATTCTCTGGTGATGCAATGTCATCTATGCCAGTGGATGTTGAACTTGCATAGAAACTCATTGATATTGATGCCATGACCCCAATATTATCAATACTCTGTGTTTCAATTGCAAGTAAATCTCTCTGAAGCTTTGACACAGCAGAGCTAATATCAAATCTCTACAGGCAACTCTCTCTGAGATGATGATCAATGTGGTTCAGAGCTTGAGTGATTAGGCATTTAACAGAGGCTCTTTAAGCTACTGCTCTTATTGCAATGGTCAGATCATCTGCCTGTCAAGTCTCATTCTGGGTGAGCTCACACAATGCCATGACTTCCATTTTTTGATCCACTCGACTAGTCCCCAAGGTCCCTCCAAGACTCTTGTTTACTTTCTGATGGTTGGTATTGGGGTGTTGGTCAACAATTGTTTGATCTCACTGGTTTGGACCACAACTTGTACTTGTAGCTCTTGGGTCTCAAGCCTCCACTCCAGTAGGATTCAATCCATTTGAATGTGAGTCTTGAGTTCTCTACAGGCTACATCTAAGATGCTGCCAGCTATGATATCTATGCCCAAGCCTGTGGATGATGTCTGTGAAGTCCATAAACAAATGCCCATGCTTCTTGATCAAGACAAAACAGATGTACCAATGAGTACTCCCATCAAGAGAGAACAGATAATTGGTATGCTAGTTAGACCAATGCTTGTTGAGGAGTTCCTTGAAAGCTTCCTTCCCCCTAACCTTATCCCTGATTATAGCCTATTACTAGTTTCAAATCATCAGTGTCATTTAAGGAAACCACCAGAGCTCTGGGAGAGTTATCTATGTATGTGCCATTTGTAGGTCATTTTTTGTTGTTCAGCATCTCACACACTTATTTTTGTTGTGTTTTGAAGGTGAAAGAGATGAGGCCATTCTCTCCACAGCTACACTTCATTGACACCAATGCCCAAGGAGACAAGGACAATGGGTACTCCTTCAAGACCAAACCTGACATATCTGTATATCACAAGTCCCTGGATACTCCCTATCCAATACATTGTGATGTCTCACAACTTGAGGTTGTTGTGAATTCTGTCCGCACCTCCTAGTTCCCAGTAACCATAAGTTCCTTTCCCTATTCATATGGTCACATGACTCTTCTGAGTTCTGATCACATGATCTCCAATTATCTTATCTTATCAGGTTGACACCGATCTCTCATCTTATCTCTTCTTTTTGTGCCTATTCTGCTTACTTGATATAGTCACATGACTTGGTTTCAGACCTCATTACCTAACATCCTTAGTCATTGGTCCAGACCATGACATCATAGGCTGACTGAGCATGGTGTCATCCCCAACGCCTCATGGAGACCACATGTTACTTTATGGCTAGCTTACTTACATGGTCCATGCCTCTTTGTAGCAGGTATATAATCTCCTCGCATGTATTGTACATCCTCAGTCAATTATACATCATTCTCCTCATAGTTTCCAGTGCCTCTTTGGCTCTTGAGTCTACTCACTATTGTTTAGGAGTCTCCAGGTCTTCAAACTCCAGTAAGCACCTATTGCTGTAGTACCCTTGACACCACCCTTCAGATGTCTTTATCCTATCACCGTCTCATTCCTTCTCCCCCAAGACCTTTGGTGTATTCTCTTCTTGTTTGGTTGTTGTTGTGCATGTCATAGCACTCTCCAACCTCAGTGCTTAACAAAGGTATTCATCAAATTCAAGTGGAATACATAACTCCAATGATCCTTTCATCCACTGCATTGAACCTTCTGTAGCTGAAACTAATTTCATTGGCTCATCAGCCAGTCATAAAGTCACACTTGGCCGGATCAGGGCATACATTTTTAAACAGTTAGCTTCTCAATTTCACATGCATGCATTCTCTGTATATATTCACTGCAGCACCACCTGCATTATTAGGTGGGATTGGGGGGGTACCATCATTACTCACCCCATTCTGTATAATATCAACTCTTCCCTTGCAGAATTCTTCTCTCAATTATCACAGGCTCCACCTTAACTTTATAGAATTGATACCACAGTGTCTGAAATTACTGGAGTTGAAGCTATAAGGGCTAGGGTGAAGTTAGGGCTGGACCCAAATGTCTCCGCTTAAACTACTCTGGGAGCAGGGGAAGATTCTTCATCACCTATCATTTTCACCAAACCTTCTCTTCATCCCTCCCTGCCAGCATGTTGTACAATACATGCTTGCCTTGTGTATGACATTTCAGAGGACCACATTGTATTATTCAAGGATTCTTGACAAATAGATGTTGATGACATCACTCCTGAAGGCTGTATTTATGTGGAATTGAATGTGAGAAATGTCAAGTTCTTTCTGAAATGCCTTGTGAGCACTGATGTTGAATGTTGGGCCCAGCAAAAACTGCAGACCAAGATGTTCTCTCAAACTATTTGGGCTTGCTTATCACACTTCACTTTCACTACTGGCTTGTGTTGGACATTGTCAGCAAAAGCTTGATACAATTCTCTAGCATGAAGGAAATAGTACAAGCTATATGTACATGATGCACTTGTTGGTATGTTTCCCAAATCAATGTTCTTTGATCTCTGCTGATGACAACTACACTACAGCCCATTCAGAGGCATTTGATGCTGGTTACATCCATTGAAACATTGGTGCAGGAAATGTTGTCATCTTCAATGGTCATGGGTACTTGATCAATTGGGACTTAGCAAAGGAAAAGGGTCTAGTTTGACCTCAACGAACTACACATACTGTATGTAACTTGGTTTTTCTGTGTTCCATGTTCATTTCAATGATACTTGGACAGGGTACAAGGCAATTTATGTCTATATGGCTTGTGGAGGGCCAGAGTTTGCTTAACCACACATATTTCAGAACAACCTAGAGTCAGTGTTTTGGGTCCTTCTTTGGACAGCACTCCTATTTTATCCATGAAACTTTGATACCAACTCTCTTTCACTTTTTATTAGGAGGACTTTCAAGTGTATTCCTGGTAGGGAAGAGAAGCATAGTATGGTAACTTCACTAACCAAGTTGATACCTTCCCTCTTCTCCAATCACAATGTGCTATTCTCACTAACCAAGTTGATACCTTCCCTCTTCTCCAATCACAATGTGCTATTCTCACTGATCAAGGAGCTTGCTGACCTCTTCAAAGACATCCATAAGGTGTTACAGCTGTGGATAGAAATGGAAAACACTGAAAGTTGAACTTCAGGCTGGTGAAAAGTCAGGCTATGTGAATGTATGTCAAAGCATGAGAATATAGACAGTAGGTGCTCGCATCTCAAATGGGCCTCTCCATAGATCTTTCTTGTATGAGAACGTATCCAGACAATATTGTGGTCTGTCTGTAGCTATTGCTTGTTGAAACATTGGTACACTACTTGGAAACTCAGAAGGGTTGACTAGTATATCACCTCATCAAATGCCATGTTTAAGTGTCTGTATCATATCACATTCAATAATTCCACCAACTTGTGCAAAAGCTTTCTGGGCAAGGGAGAGGATCAATTCTCAAATCATTCACTCAAATTGTCTACTTGGTAATGACAACACTAGCCTGAAGCCTGCACAATCTGATGAACTATCTCCAAGTCAACCACAACCACTGGCACCACCACAACCTGCTCAGCCTAACCAGCCCAAGCAGTCTTTGTCACCACCATATGTCCCACAACCTCATTGCCATACAGAAAGTTGTATAATTCATAGCCAGTCCAGGTCATGTGCACTAGAGTGCTGTCAAATGCATCATTCACTATCTCAAAGGCACACAGGATCTCATCCTCACTCTGGGAGGGAAGCTCAATAGTGACATAATCATACCCATGCCTTTAATGACACTGACTTTGCAAACTCATTCCACAATGCCCACTCCATATGACCATATCTGGCTATATAGTCATGCTTGGCACCAGGACCTTCTCTTGGTCAGCTAAAAAGCAAATGGCCATGGCACTGTCAATAGGTGGAGCCAAAGCTGAATACTACACTGTCATTCACATCAGACAGTAAATTCTTTGGCTGTGCCACCTCCTCATCAAATTCAGATTTGCTCAGACTCACTCAACTGCACTGTACATTGATAACACAGCCACAATTTGGATCTTGACCACACTGGACTGGATATCTATGAGAATGTGCCACATCTGACTCTCATATTTTTGGATCAAAGATGAGGTTGAGCCTGAGTACAAGCAAATCTCTCCATAGCATGTCATTTTGGCTGAAAACATTGTTGACATTTTCACAAAGGGACTACCTACAGACATGTATAGACATCTTGTACATTTACTTGGACTACACACACACCAACGCCAGCTGAGGGAGAGTGTTGAGATACACTACACTTAGTATAGTTTATACCTAGCCTTCAATGGATGATATCTCAAGATCCAGTGAGTGGTTGTCTATATTGATATGGTACTTTGTACTGATCGTTACAAGAGAATTGTTGCGAATCTCATCCGCACCTCCTAGTTCCCAGTAACTGCGCGTTCCCTTTTCTATTTCTATGGTCACGTGACTCTTCCGAGTTCCAATCACGTGACCTCCGATTATCTTATCTTATCAGGTTGGCGCTTATCATCTATCTTATCTCTTCTTGAAGGCGACCTTTGACACTATAACAGCGTCGGCACACCTGCACTATTACTAAGACTTAGAAGGGAGGAGTTGTTGTCAGAGGGAATCCAACAAGAACAAGACTGGCTTGTTCTGTCGGTATGCATTCACTTTATATACTGTTGGTACATGCGCACAGACCATGCTGTGTCTGACCTACCCTAAACTATATTACTAAGTGATGACGTAGCTGATGATGTCATAGTCTAGACCTGCTGACTAAGGGTCACGTGACCAGTCACGTGATTGCTCTAGGCAAAAGTCAGGTGACGAGAAAGATAAGATAGACGCCGTGATGAGATAAGATAAGCGCCGATGATAAGATAAGATAAAGAAGGAAAAAGACAGAGTTCGCAACACTACCCCCCTGCTACGCCTGAGATTCCAGATCAGGCACAGGCTCCGTACTTCCAGAGGTGAAATTGACAAGAGGCTGGAAGAGCGCATCGAAGGCCGAACGAGCCATGCGCAAACGTCGTGGGGCAGACGGTTTGGAGCGATGAAAGGCCTCGAGCGCTGCTTTGGCATTCGTGAGGGCCGTTCGAGGTTCCCATGTGCGATCTCCTTCGTCATACCCTTTCCAATGCACCAGATACTGGAAACCACGGCCCACTGGGCGCGAGTCAACTATGTAGTCAACTTCGAATTCCTCCGTTCCCTCGTCATCTACCAAAAGGGGCCCTGGGCGCGACAATGGTTGGCCAACCAAGGGTTCGACATAGGGTTTTATTCGGGAGACATTCACCGTGGGATGGCCACGACTCCCCTTCGGCAGGAGCAAGGTGACTGCGTTGGGACCTTTGAGCTCGGTGATGCGGTAAGGGCCAATCCAGCGATCACGGAGCTTCGCGCAGGACCGCGTTGGTCCCAGATCGAGGTGTTCAGAGGACAGCCACACCATGTCGCCGATCTTGTAAGACGGAGTTGGGGAGCGGTGTTTATCAGCTTGCTCTTTCATCCGTTCACGAGTCTGTTCCAGTGTCTTTCTGGCAAACTCCAGGTTCGTCTTCATGGCGTCTGCGAAGTCTTTTGCAGCTGGTGCTTTCACCGGTGTGGGCTCAAAACCAAGGCGAGGGGCGAACGTCTTTGTCAAGGAGAAAGGGGCGAAGCCAGTCGCCGAGGATGTGGTGTTGTTAAAGTTAAACTGAGCGATGGCTAGCCATTCGACCCATTGATCCTGCTTTTCTGCCGTAAAAAGTCTGAGAAACTGCTGGAGTTCCCTATTCACTCTTTCGGTTTGTCCATCCGTTTGGGGATGATAGGGGGTGGACATTTTTCGTTCGATCTTTAATAATTTAAGCAGGTCCGCCATTAGCTGTGAAGCAAACTGGGGTCCTCGGTCTGAAACGAGTGAATCGGGAAGTCCATGGTGCTTCCATACGTAATCCCTGTACAGCTCTGCTGTGCCTTTCGAGGTAACGGTCTTCGTGGTGGGAATAAATGCTGCTTCCTTCGAGAACCGGTCTACCACCACAAGAATGCTATCGAAGCCATGGCTGAGGGGAAATCCTGTCATGAAGTCCGCGGACACCGATTTCCAAGGCCCCTCGGGTACGGGTAAGGGTTGAAGAGGGCCGGCAGGGGCACGATTGGTGGGTTTCATCCGGGCGCAGCGTTCACAGGCTTTACAATATTCGGCTACCTGCGCGCGGGCTCCAGGCCATGAGTAATACCGGGAAATCAATTCCAGCGTCTTTTCCAGCCCTTTGTGACCGGCTAGTGCGTGGTCGTGGAATTGGGTAATGACACGTTGTCTGAATGGCCTAGGCACCCAAATCTTATCTCTGTACATCCATAACCCCTCCTGCAGGGTAGCTCCATCAGGCGAATCTATCTCCTTATGATGTCTTTTGATCTCTTCAAAGAGATCTGATTCCGCCGAATATCGAATTCGGTTTTCAGGGATGAAGGTTACTCCCTGATTGTCGGTTTCCATTCCGACCGCATGGTCTTCTCTCCTGGAGAGGGCGTCCGCTTTTCCCATCGAGGTGCCTGGTTTATTAATTAGGACGTAGTCGAATCGGCTAAGGTACATTGCCCATCGAGCCTGACGCCGGTTCAGGTTTTGGGACTTCATAAAGTATTGGAGATTTTTGTGGTCGGTCCAGATCTCAAACTGGTGGCGGGCTCCTTCCAAATGGTGTCTCCACTGCTCCAGGGAAAGAATGATGGCGAGCATTTCTTTGTCTGCTATGGGGTAATTCCTCTGTTCCGGTGTCATGGAATGAGACATGTATGCCACCGGGTGCCATTTGTCATCCTTTAGAGTAGAGAGAACTGCCCCTGTGGCGAAGTCCGAGGCATCGCATTCCACCCTGTAGGGCGTGGTATCATCTGGGTAGACGAGGACGGGGGCGGAAGTGAACCGCTTTTTCAGCGTGTCAAACGCGGTTTGTTGGGCAGTTTCCCATACCCAGGGTTGGTCCTTTTTGGTGAGGTCATGGAGCGGTCGTGCCTCCTTGCTATAATCGCGGATGAAGCGGCGATAAAAGTTGGCGAGTCCCAAGAAGCTTCTAACTCCTTTGACGTTGGTGGGAGCAGGCCATTCCATGATTCCTTTCACCTTTCCTGGGTTCATCGAGATCCCTGTAGCGGACACGTTCATGCCTAGCATGTCGACCTCCTTTACTCCGAAGAAGCACTTCTCGGGTTTTACGAAGAGGTCGTGTTTTCGTAACCTTTCCAGCACCCTTTTGACGACTTGTTGGTGTCGTTCCATGTCTCCATCTTTGGTGAAAATCAAGAGATCGTCGATATAAATTATCACCACGTCTTCCATGTCGGCAAAGATTTCATTCATCATCTGCTGGAAGGTGGCGGGGGAATTACACATCCCGAAATACATGACCAAGGGTTCGAAGGACCCTAGGTGGCAGACGAACGCTCCTTTCCATTCGTCGCCTTCTTTTATTCTCACGTTGTTGTAACCCCAACGGAGATCCATCTTGGTCAAGATCTGGGCCCCTTTTAATCGATCTACGATTTGCGAAATGAGTGGCAGAGGGTAGTTATTTTTGATTGTTCCCTCGTTTAAATATCTATAGTCCATAACCATCCGCTTTTTCCCCTCCTTCTTGGGAATGAAGAACACGGGAGAAGTCTGTGGGGACTTGGAAGGGCGAATGTACCCTTTGGCGAGCTGGTCTTCCACGAACGCCTTGACCTCTTCCTGCTCCGTGACACTCATGGGAATGATGCGGCCCTTCCTTGGTACGAAGTCGGGTTTCAGATCTACTGCGTGATCCCATGGTTTTCTCTCAGGCATTCGTTCACTAGCCCGTTTAGAGAACACGTCTAAGTAATCGTGATAGACTGGCGGTACCAATTGGAGGGATTCCTCCGATCCTATCGAAGGCATAATCATTAACTTATGGATTCTGGGGGCGTGTTCCAGCTCTTGTACCTCCATACGAGAGTGATAAGTGGCGTTCAACGCGTGACAAGATGGGGGACATTTGTCCAGGTTTACGGTTCCGTTTTTCCAATCTATGGCAGGGTTATGTTCCCTCAACCAGGTGTATCCGAGAATGAGCTGGTTTCGCCCAAGATTGGTCACGTCCGCTACGACCTTTTCTCTATGTCCTTGATAGTCGATAATTAAATCCGCGGTGTAAGCTATTCCGCCGGCGGAGTTCACGGTTCCATCCACGTTGTAAACTGGTACAACCAGTTCCAAGGGTTTTAGCGGAATCCTCTGTTGTTTGGCCCACGCGGTGTCCAGGAAGATTCCATTCGCGCCACTGTCTAGCAGGGCTTGGCAATCGATGTTTTTGTTCTTTGTGATTATCTGAGTTTTTAGGAGCAATTCCCTAAGCGGCTTGAGAGTGCGCACTTTTTTCTCACTCGGGTTATGAGTGGGAACGCTTTTTATTTCTTTATAAGCCGAATTAAGCCTCCCTTCCCGGGGAGCGCGCTCTTTCGAGTTCGCGGCTTCGGTTGTGATATCTGGTAGGCTACCACAGCGAGATATCGGAGAATCTATAGATACATTGCTATCGAGAGTAGGAAAACTATTACAAGAAGAAACGGAGGGTGTACTACCATTATCTAAGGGTCGAGTACGTAATCGAGAGAAAGGAAATTTATTTTTAGATTTTTCTGGAGGGGGCGATCCACTACCCGATGGGGTCGCCCTTACTCTTTTCCCGAAGTCGCTTCAAAATCTCTAAAATAGGCCCGCGCGGCCTCAAAGTCCATTCCTCGGATCGCCGCTTGCAGATCCGGCTGTTTTGACCCCCCTGCTACGGGTGAGTCTTCCTTTTCGGCCTGTCGGACCGATTTCCTTGTTTTGGCGCAACTAGCGCCCTTTTTGTGTTGGCCCCTAGACCACCCGCACGTCTTGCAACGCGTAGATGGGTTTGGGCATTCCCTCGCCATATGTCCTTCTTTCCCACAGTTGAAACACCCTGGCGAGGTGCGGCGGACGTCTCTGTCGATTACGTCGACGTCCATTGCGTTGGGGTCGCGTCTTTCCCAACGGGTCGATTTTTTGGTTTCGAAGGCTTCGAATGCCTCCGCGAATTCCTGGATGATATCCAGGTAGAACGAGACGGACGTCGTGCGTTTCCCTTGCACGAAGATGGCCTTCATTACGTCCTGACGGACGGCTTGCTCCAATAGGGCGACTCCCATGTAGTCGTCGCACTCGGCCAAGTCCGCCAAGGCCTGCCATCTAGTAAGGAACGATTGGGTCCGTTCCGAACTTCCTTGCTTTAGGGCCATGAGTTTCCTCAAGGCCACGTCCTTCTCGTTTCCCACCTGGAAGCGGCTGCGTACCGCATCCTCCAGATCTCCCAAGTCCGGCCAACGGTTGCTCGTCCCGTACTTCTTTATCTCCGCACGAGCCCACGCGCCAGCACCGTGAGGGTCCCTTCCCTCCTTGTTGGAGCCGATGCGGCTGAGCACCGCCAGGGTCCTTTCTTCCTGGCTAGTGAACGCTACATCGTTCATCCGCAGGTAGATCTTCATCTTGATCCACCACTCGTCGAAGCTCTTGTAGGAACCGTCGAAGGTTCCGGGGTCCGGGACAATGTCAATTTTTCGATTGACTTTTACGTCAATCCGATTTTGGGCCGCGGCGGTGGCGGCCGCTGCCTCGCTGCGGGCGTTAGCCGCTGCTTGTTCAGCGGCGGCGGCGCGTTGCTCGGCTGTTGCGAGCGAGGTCAGCAGCTGCGCGAGCTGCTGCTGCAGCAAGCCGATCTGACCGGCGAAGTCGGCGGGGTCCATTGGTGGCGGTGGTGCGGGTTCGGGGGGGAGAGGCTGGTTCCGGGGATGCGGGCTCACGTATGGGGAACCGGTGCTCGAAGGCGGGTACGATCCACTCGATGTGAGATTCGTACTCGTGACTGCTATATTCGATGCGGACCGGGTGGTTTCCGCGCAAGTGTTCTAGGATTTCTTGGGTGAGCCGGGGTTCGAGTTGGGCTCCTTCTATTTCAATATAGTAATTTCCGGCCGGGATGTCGTCGGTTTCCGGCGGAGGTGTTCCGAGGTGAGGGATGGGGAAAGTCTCTCGGACTGAGACTGAGACGAGCGAGAGGTTGAGGTCCGAGAACGGAATGATGGGCAATACTATTGGGTTGCGTGAAAGACAGCAACAACCCGGAAGTGGTTTCTATACTATGCTATCTATATCAGACGTCACGAGCGTCTGCGTGTGTCGAGGGGAACCGGAAGATTCGATCCTTTACTCGTCGGATCTAGCTTGCCAGCACTATCTGTTTAAGGGTAGATATTACCCACGTGCGTCACAGGTATCACGCGCACCTGAGATGCCAATTACGCTCGGCCTAAAGCGTGCACTGACCCACTATGTGCAGGGTAGGGATTGATACTATTACCAGCGGCGAGGCGGGTCCACTCGAATGTGGTCTATTCCCTCGCAAAGCGAACTGATTTGTGAGTCGTACGAACTCAGCTGCAGGCGTGTGGACTGGATGCCTTTTCCAGGAGGGTAACGTGCTCAACGACTCTTAATCGAGTAGACAATACCCTTTACGCCTGGGTAGCAGCTTTCCAAAGTGGTGAGAGAAAAGTTTTTGTCACGTGTACCGGTGACGGGTAAGGTGTGAGGACGGAAAGTAGTCTTGTTCTAATGAAGGCGACCTTTGACACTATGACAGCGTCGGCACACCTACACTATTACTAAGACTTAGGGGAGGGGAGTTGTTGTCAGAGGGAATCCAACAAGAACAAGACTGGCTTGTTCTGTCGGCATGCATTCACTTTATATACTGTTGATACATGCGCACAGACCATGCTGTGTCTGACCTACCCTAAACTACATTACT
>JBBPRP010000599.1:0-12469 GCA_038093135.1 Leccinum longicurvipes
ATTCGCCCGTGGTATGTGCGGGGAACAGCAAAGGAAGGTTGGCACCGTTCACCAATAAGGAGTATCCTCCTTGGCCTAACGGTCCAAGAACAACAAAAGCAGAGAGGATCAAATTTGCATCAGGCGGACCGTAGACAATCAACCGAGCAAGGTAGATTGTGATCATCATCATCGCGAGACTGAGTCCAATGATGACCATAGTGAAAGAAACCCCCGTGGTGACAAGAGCGAGGGTCGTTGAATGGTGGCAAAGCGCAGAAGACAGTAATCCGCCAGTAGACGAAGCGACAATAAGAGTGACAACAGGTAAAAGCCAAACCGCAGCCATCTTTGACAACGCGTGCGATTGAAAGTTCGACCTGTGATTGTCGGGGTAAGATGGATGGATAGATATGGTAAGTTGGTCGTCGTACATCATATACACCATGCCAAATGCACATAGGAAGGAAACCACCGAGTCAAACCACCAGCATCCCCACAAGAAATAGAGTAATCCGGAGCCGCCGACGCCGGTTTCTTGATTCATATCCTGCGCGAATTAAATCCTCGGTCGACAGCACAAGCAGAGTGTCACATACGAGTGCAATGTTGATCAAAGTGGTAAAACCCATGGGAATAGCTCCTACGAACAAACTTTGAGCAGGATGACGCAACATTTTTGACCAGATGTCCGGAAACAGTGCATATCTGGCAGCAGTGGCAAGACTGATCAAGACGAACAACACGAGGTTAAGGAAAAATATAATGAGTGTGAAAATTGTGATGATGGGGCTCCCTTTTCCATAAGGGAAGTTGTGTATGAGTGCAGAGGTTGCACCTGTACCCATAATGACCGTATGCCATGCGGGGGTAAAGTGTCTGTGGGGTTGCACTGTCAACGACACTTGGTGGAAGGCAAAAAAATGCGGTTTACTTGATACACTCTCTCCACGTCTTCTTGGATGACATGGTGCAGATGGAGTTTCCCAATGTTCAAAGCAGTGGAGCTTCGGGAATGCATGTGTGGCAGGATATATATATATACTCAAGCTTTTACAAAAAATTCCCGACCCGTTTCACTATTTGGCGATTCAATTCGGAATTCGCTTTAAATAATAGCAGCTGACAGATGCAACTTACAACATTTAGTAAAGCCCCGAGGAACAAGTGATGAATCTGCGAACAATCGGCGGTAAGGATGGAAGGTCCAAATGTACTTGAAGCTCCAATTTACTTGGAGCAGTATAATGTTCATGGTGCAAACATCACTGGTAGTCTGCAGCTCCGAGTCTCACGTTGCTGTCTGACACCACAAAGTGTTCACACGCGTGCAAGGAACACGGTATCTCAGTACCCACTACCCACAAATCTCTTGTCTTTTCGGGCCGCCTTTTCTCTGTGTGTGTGCATTTTTGTTGCCAGATACTTTGTGAAGTTGCATTCCAACGAATTCCCTTGACGACCTCTTGGGAATTATCGGGACTTCCTACCGAAATGACCGACGTCTTGTCGCCGCCGCTTCTTCATCGGCTGATCAAGATGCACACATGCCTTATGATAGACTCTAGTAGGCTAGCCTGATATATGAGGCTTGGGTCAGTGGTTTGCCATCCCGTGACCCCCAAGCCTGGCTGGGTCACCCCGGGGCCCTCCATCCAACCACCTCCTCGATTAACACGGTAGGTAATGCATCGAAGATTCGGCCTTTGAGCAAATGCTTGGCCTGTCTGCGATATCAAGTTTAGCAGGGTCGCAGCTACAAAGGAGACGGAAACATCATCGAAGGCCAGTCCAAGCCCACGAATCGCATAAAAACTCTACCGCAAGTACATGTACAACACGCACATGACGCGTGACGCGTGACGTCTGAGGAATACATTGACACATCACAACATTCCACCGGAGCTAAGCCGATCGGATCATTTGCTTGGCTTCGAAGAATCATCACGACACCGGTGGCCATAACGCGCATCGCCCAAATCATGATCGCTATCGCTCCGGTGCTTGAGAATCTTCACCATCCACTGTCAGGTTTTCCACGAGTTAGAGACAGCACCGACCTGGATCGTGAGTCGACTAGAGGAATAGTATGTGCGCCCTGCAGTCCTCTTTCGATACCATAGAAAGGATGCGAACTAGACGTAGAGTGGAGAGTTACTGATCCAATAGTAAACAGCATATTGAAAGGTCAACGACTCAACACGAAGAAAGTATTCACAATGTATGGCGATATGCGTCTTTCAGGACAATAGAAGGAATAGACCAGCAGGCTTGGTTACATCTCTGAAGCCTTTTGTGTAGCCTCACAGCTGTGACAGCCAGCACTCGTAGGAGAAAGGATGCCGTGTGGTCCAGGCAGGTACTTATGGTGCTTGCACTGATTTAGCGAGATATCTATTTAGTTGATTTATAGCCTGCGAATCAAATACGAAATTGTTACCATGGAGCCATCTGGTCACCTAACTGCAGATTCCCGAAGCGATAAATGAATATTAGAATCCTGGTCTGGGCAGATAGTGAATAGAATCCGATTTTTGATCTGATCGATCATCTGATATTTGTGTGTGCTACCAAGGCTGCATTTGCTACAAGATAAACAAGTCGACTGTTATTATTCAGATCAAATCGTGTCAAGTTATCAGATAAAAGAATCGAAAGGGGGGTATCACTGCAAAAATAGAACTAGTATCAGAGTCCATCCGACGCGCCTTTAAGCCATGGATGGTTTCGGACTTCCTCGATATCGGCTCGAAGAGAGGGTTCGGGCTCCAAGCATCGAGTCATTAGGTGCAAACAAGAGCTGCTGAGCTTCTTGCCGGGAAGTTCAGAAAGTATGATGCGTCCTTCGATGGCATCCCGTTCGTTGGGAAAGGGTGACATGCCAGTGAGTAGATAAGACATGAGAACGCCAAGAGTCCAGATTTCGACAGGTGGTGCTTGATACGGCCGTTTGAGCAAAACCTCGGAAGCTGCATATGCTGTTGTGCCGAAAAATAGATTATAGAACGGCCAGGGCTGGGTCGGATCAACCATCGTCGCGCTACCGAAATCTATAAGCTTAACCTAGCATCGAGAGGTAAGCCGTGAACACCACTACACTCGTATAATGATGCGCACCTTGAAATTCCTGTCAATTACTAGGTTTTCATCTTTGATATCACGATGACATATTCCAAGGCTATTGAGATAGAATACGGCCTCAACCACCTGAGCCATGATGTATTGAGCTTGTTTCTCTGACAGACGTTTGTACTTTGTTTGTTCAATGCACTCGAACAAGTCGTGCGAAGGGCGACGAGAATAGCGGTTCTTCGGAATGTCTAGGGTAACACTTGGTTGCCTCTTTGGATTAACCGCATGGTGAGGGTCATCTTTATCTGGTAGAGTGTCTGAAAGGCAGGTATTGACATGCGATAGTCGGCTGCACACTTGAGGAGGGGTATCCAGCTCCGATTCTGTCACAGAGAATTCAGAAGCCGCGGGGGACAAAAGTGGGGTAGAGGACGAGAGATGTGGGATTGACAACCCTAGGGACGAATGTGAACCAGAGTGTGACATCTCTCTCTTGTACCACGGAGATCCGTGCAATTCCTGAACCTACGGGGATCATAATCGTCACTCATCAAGGGAAGAAGCTCAAAGACTAACGATATAGAAAAACAATTCGTCCTCGAAAATGTCCAGACACTTGACAATGTTTTCGTGGTTCATGATCTGAAGGAGCATGATCTCCATTGGAATTCTTCCCAAGGTATTGTGGTAGATCCATGCTTGTTCCGGGACTTTCGCTTTGATCACAAACTTGACGGCGACTTCTGAGTTAAGACGACGATATAACGCGGTCATAACAAAACCATAACCACCAGAGCCCAATTCGTCCCCGAGTAGATATGCTTGTGCAAAGACTGGATTGAGGGAGTGTCCGGGAGGGAAGCGAGGCGAATACTTCATTGAACAAAGATCGTCAGACATCACGTTCGGCAAGGAGGCGGTTAATGAGGTGGAATGATGGAGCGGCGGAAAACAGAATTCGTCGCCATAAGAAAGAAGGAGAGAATCCGGTTCTGCAGAATTGAAGGCTGTTTCACAAGGACCCGGCGGATGGGCGACCGCCGCAAGCTTGATCGCGCGGCAGGATGAACAGATGAGTTTACCGCTAGACGGAAAGATTGCGAGATGTACACCACAGTTACAAAACAGTCGGGGTGACGAGGGTGCAGGGGGAATGCAAGCGTCACTAAGAATCTCTGTGCGACTGCAGAACAGGGTACAACAAGAGGAGGAATGGCTTTGAACATCGGGTGCACCACTTGTAGTTCCGTTGCCGGCTGGGGGGCTCGGACAGGATCCCCCGCTGTTCATGTGGGCGGGGCGGGGCGTACTTGCAAGAGCTACGGGTCCAGCGGGAGCAGGAGTTGGTTTGTGGGACCGAGGAACCAGAACTAGTGTGGCATGCCAGGCATGTAATGGTGACCTTGCCAATTGAGAGTTGGAATTCGCCGGAGCAAATCAGAAGGCAATCTCCGGATGCCATTTTATCAACGGAGGAGCGACTTTGCCCGAAGATGTCTTTTCGGGACAAGCACTGGCGAGAGACGTGCTGGAAGTATGTACGGCAACGTCGTCCATTTGGACCGTAGGAACCTGAATGGAAATTGCTCCCGGTTACTGGTCTTCCGAAAACTGCGACATCGTAATACGGCGTCTCTATAACTGAGAACTCAAACAATCAGTGGCTAGATAGGAATCCTCCTACTGAAAGTTGACTCGGGATGAACGAAAAGTCAATTCCAGGACTTTCCTAAGCCACGTCCAGGGCGACGGTGCGCGCCGGTCTCCGTTATCAATAATATTGTCCTTTCTGGCTCATCCATCTGGCACCAGTCTTGATAAGCATGGCTTTCCTTACTTTCGCATCCGCCAGAGAACTAAACGTTTGCCAGGAATAGCCCTGCCGCCGAGTCCATGTTATTTTACCATCTATTTTTGATCAGTCCCAAGTACACGGCTGAGCATTTCTGGATCCAATTTTGTACAGATGCGACAAGGAGTTGACATTCTTGATATCTGCCAGTGGCAGAACTTTCTTGGGTGTGGGTCCGGGTGCACGATGTATAGTCAGCCCATCGAACGAATGATGATTGAGTAGACAAGAGTAAGACAAGAGTGTGTAATAGAATTGGTAGATTATCAAAGGATAGAAGTGTTCTGAGCAAAGAGTAATTGATATGTAATGTAATAGGGTATAAAGCAAACGATTCCACGATTCCAGGGGACGAGTCAGGATAAGAGCAGCAAAACGAGCGGAAATTGTAGGAATTGTGAATCCAATTGGTGATGGTAAAACTATGAGATCTGGGCAAGAAAAGGAATGACGGTAAGGTTCATCGGGGATAAGCGATGCTGGTCCCGAGCAATAAATAGTCAGAATGAATGGTACTACATCAGTGTCCGGTCGCTTCCCCATCGTGCTGTGTCTTGTCGTAAGCATTGTGAGTTTCCTCATCTCCGCTCCCCTGGTGCGCACCATCGATTGATCCCGGAGAGCTGACGACCAGTTCTGGGAGAACGGGGGGTTGACTGGATATGACAGGACGGATCGATTCTTCTTCGTCTTTAGTTTCAGTGGAGTAAGCAGAGGAGGAACGGGGAGCACCACTGTTGGGGACCTCTGTGGAAGGTTTGGGGGTCGTAAGAGTAGTAGAGAACCGCTGAATGGATGGGGACGCCGGTGTGCTCTGTCCTGGAATTCCCGTTTCTGGCTTGGATGGTGGGTCAGGGAAGTCCCAGGGCCGGGGAACCAAGGCAACAGGCAAAAGCCAGGTTGCAGTGCAAACGACACCTTTGCCCTCGTCTGCTCTTTTGATCAGGGACCATTCGCTTTGTACAAACTGCGCAATGTAACGGATGAACGGGATAATTTCGCGCACACCCTCGTTGAGCAGAGAGAGAGCCGTCAGCAGGTTGAGGAGCGCAGTGCCGGGGGACTCGGTTGCTTCCAAGTGGGCGATGGTTGGAGGAGGAAGGCAAATTTCAAAGCCCCACCAATCTGTCGTTCCAAGTAAATACATGAACGGATTCACGAAAAAGGATAAAATAACTGACACGTGAGTGCAGATATCCTGTCCACCGGCACGATGACGCCCCTATGATCAGGAAGTATGGATTTGCCTGTGGCATATCCTAATGCCATAAGCTGTGGTGTAATCTGCTCGATGCCTTCGATAACTGTTTCGGCAGTCGGAACTGCGCCAGCGAAGAGGCCCTGAGCTGTGACGGGTGCACCAAAACCCATGTTAGGAGCAGTGATGAGATTGACGAGATGCACATCGGCTAGGACGGTAGAAACAGTTGAAAGAGAGGCTGTTGCAACGGACTGGAGTTGGGCGAAATACCGATCATGAAGCTCCTTTTCGGGTAGATCAAGACAGACTGCATGAATGGGGTTGGTATACGTCACGGTGTCGTTTGGGGTAGCGGGAAGTGTCCTGAGATGGGAGATCACTTTGGCAGCAGCCTTGGGGTCGAGAAGCTGAGCCTTGGCACGAGCTACATCAGATTTGGAGGGCAATTTTGCTTTGCTCGACCCAGGTTGAGGAGCATCATGGTTACCGGTGATGACTGAGCGAACGACAGCAGCGGATTCCTTTGCGCGCCTTTCTGACGAAGCTGCGGTTCCGACTATGAAGAGTGAACGAGCAGGTGTGGACTTCTTTTGAGAATTCTTGGGAACAGAAGTGGCTTTGGTCTGGAGAGGAGGGGGAGCTTTCTTGCCCCGCTTTGCGTCTGGACGGAGGAAGGAGAAGGAGGGGAAGGAAAAGCGACGGGGATCTTTACCGACTGAGTTTGGGCTGGAGGGAGAATAAGGCAACGCAGACTGGCTTTGGCTTTGCATGGGACGGTCACCGTGGGCGGAAGATTGTGTATGGACAGAGAGCGCGGATCCCTCAGCGATTGGCAGAGAGGGAGGGGCTAGGGAGGGTGCGACGGGAAGAGAGATGGACTGGGGCTGGGTGGGGGTTGTCTCGGGTGCGTCTACAGGAGGACCGTGGACGGTGGGTGTGGAGTCAATTGTGGGCAAGGACGCGGAGGAGGGTCTGGGATCGACACCATGGGTGGATTGCACGGCAGAGTCAGACGCGCCGGGGGCAGGGGCGTCCTGAGCGGAGTCCATCACGGTGACCGCGGTGTCGGAGGACAAGGTGACGCCGTCTGCCGCTGCGGTAGCGGGAGAAGTTTGTTGCTTTGAAGCGGGCCTCAAGAGAGCGAGCATGTGCGCAGTGAGCGGCTAGAAGAGAGAGAGAGAGACAAGAAAAAAAAACGAACAAGGGACGAAAAAGGTTTTATACGTACAGAGGGTCCTCTGGCTCGGTTGTTCGTGAGAAACGGAACGGAGAGGGAGAGGACTACCTGGGCACGTTCAGCCGGCGCGCTCGAGGGCACACGACTCGCCATTGGTTCGCACACACACGCAGGTCGATCGTCGACGCTTTCAGGTATGCACGCTCTAGACACGACAGTCCAAATGCGAATCAGGGGCTATTTCATTCTTAATCACACCCCTCTGTGGGGGGTGCTCCGTGGGAAGCTCATCCTCATCCTCGTCTGAATCCGCTCCCGCTCTCCCAACTGCCCAAATGTCGCTTGCTGTCCTCAGAGCACCGGGTGCGTCGTGTCTGCCATTTCCATACGCCTATGCTCACATTCATCTTCAGTCTCACGTGCTGCAGCACTCCGCCCTGCACTCGGTATGTCCGCTCAACCGTGTCTTCTCGCCGCTCACTCGCCCGTAGCTTCCCGTTTAGTGCACACCTCGAATCCTGCCCGTGCACTGGAGCCCATATCCACCTCTACCATATCTCCGACCGAACCCATTACCTCCCTTGCCATCCGTGGCTCGAACCAGCACAGTCTCGAAACGCCCAACAACAAGGCCGGTGCGTCCCCCATTCAGGTCTTTCCCGTTCGCATCCCTCACCTCCCTTTTTGCGACAGAGTATGTTCTCTCCACCCTCGACAAAATCGTCAACTGGGCCCGGCAGAGCTCGATGTGGCCAATGACATTCGGTCTCGCTTGTTGTGCCGTGGAGATGATGCACATGGCCGCTGCCAGGTATGACCAAGACCGTCTTGGTGTCGTGTTCCGTGCCAGTCCCCGTCAGAGCGACATCATGATCGTCGCTGGCACCCTCACCAACAAAATGGCTCCCGCTTTGAGAAAAGTTTACGACCAGATGCCAGAGCCAAGATGGGTCATCTCCATGGGTTCATGTGCCAATGGCGGCGGTTATTATCACTACTCCTATGCAGTCGTCAGGGGCTGCGATCGTGTGTACCTTTTCCCTCTTCTTCCACCATGCCCTTACTCTCGTCCTCTCAGGTATTGTCCCAGTCGACCTCTATGTCCCCGGCTGCCCGCCTACCGCCGAGGCTCTTCTCTACGGCATGCTTCAGCTTCAGCGAAAAATGAGGAGAAACAGGAAGAGCGTGTTATGGTACGTATCTTATCTCTTCTCGTCTGCCGTGTTTCATTCTCTCCCAGGTACCGCAAATAACTCGGCTTCGCGATCAGAGGGGGGTAGACATTCAATGGACCGTTGGACATAGACTACCATCAGTTCTGTATATGCGTTTGCCATGTTTGATCTTCTTTCCTTTCCACCGCACGCCCCGTTTCACTTACCGTGTGACTTGGTGTCCAATACTCAATCAGGCAGGTATTGTACCATGCTACGGAGTTGATCTGGGGAGTCGTCAATGTGAGAACACACCATGGTCGAACCAAACCGATCTAACTGACCACCCACGACAGCAAATATTCAAGATGTGCGTGAGTTGCACGTGATCAACTTGATTCTAGAGCACGTGATATGACGCCCATTGTGATGGATATCTTTCGTTTGTATCCAGTTGTGTCCGCCAGACCTTTACCGCCCACGCCGATGTCCATTCTGTCCACTGATTCACAACAATGAATAATTGCAGAGCAGGTCTTTACAGTTTTGCACCCACTACAACATGGCTACACAAGATGGGCGTGGCCTCTCCGCCATCTCTTGTAATGTTGGGGTTGACGCTCCCCGATTCCCGCATCTTGAGCGGCATTGCGAGCATCGGGCTGACACTCGCAAACATCGCCATCATCCTTCCCCACTTGCGACAGCCGCTACTCGATAGCATGCGCAACGTGCAGAGTCCAGTCCCTACTTTGGCATCGTCTATCGACAGAGGACACGAGAGCTTGCCTCTTGATTCGAGTACAACACTCAAGTCCACGATTGCAGAGCCTTTGGAATGTTTGGATATAGATTCCAAGGTTGCGTCGTACACCACCCTAGCGCTATCAGCCGATACGACAGACAATGATCAAGTCCCTCTTCAAGTCCATTCCTTCCCGGATGCTGAATCTCGTGAAAAGCTCGTTGGTTCCGACCTTCTTTTGATGTGGGAGGGCCGGAGCGCTCTTTACATTCCGCTTCCTGTTCCAGACGAGGCCGAGGTGGCTTTTTTCGATTCGACCGAGCTTAGCTTCTCCAGCCCTGATCTCCAAGAAAAATGCACTGTAGCTACTCGCGGACAACCCGAAGAATCTGCTGCGGATCAACATGCAGCGCCTGCTATAACGACAGTCACCAAAGTGCCAGATCGGCATAATCCTGTTGTGGTTGCTATTTTAGATTTTCCAGATGTTTTCGTCGCCCGTGATGACAATGTCCCAAGCGGCCAGAATGAACCTTGTTCGGTCACAGAGAAGGAAGCTGTGAGTGCTATCGTCTCCTCCGTTACGCCACTTATGATACCATCAATAACTACTAGCTTGAGAAACAACGCCCAGAAAGCCTGGAATTTATTCCTCAATCGGTCCTCAGACGGTATCCCTCAGCCCCATTGGTATCAGCTAGACCCTACTTTGGAAGCCGAGCCTTTGGTGGTGAACATGCCAACCAGTTTCCGCCGGCGCCTCCGTCCATCTTCATCCAGAACCCGAAGATGTTGCTCGAGGGAGTCAAACCGCGAGCTAGCTACACCACATTGGAAGGGCACTGGCACACTCCCCTCCTTACTGAAGCCCAGCAGAGGGGACGATCGATGGCAGAGATGACTCTTGTCATCGAGACAGTTCCAGCTCAGGATCCCTTCGAACATGGACTGACATCACTACCAGAGCCCCAAACGGTACACGAACAGACTCAGTTAAGAAAATACCCGATCCATCGACGCCGACCTGGTATTCTTACTCGTGCTGGCATTCGCAGTCGCAGGTCTACCGCGCGTCAATACAAGATCGACACAAACGATACCTCTTCCACATCTGACAGCGACTTGGAGTCGGACAGCGAATCTCAGTATTCCAGCGGGTCCTCGGAGGATGAAAGCATGCTTCCCCACATGCTCGGAGCGGACCTCATTGCTGCCATAAATTCCAATAGCGAGTCGGAACTGAACCTCCTTGCATCCAGAAAGACAACGCCTGCTCCTCTTGACGTCTATGGCGATTTCTTATTCTCGGAGGATTCTGCGGCGGACATCAGCATGATCATGCAGGTGTCGTCAAACGACGATGCCTCCGATAGTGATGTCAAAGCCCCTGCGACATCCTGTGCCCTCACCCACGAGGACATACGACAGTGGGCGACCGGGGTTGTTCAGAAATGCATGAGGCAGGTCTGCCGTAGTCGCATAACTGTGGAGCCATCGTCACCATCACAAGCTTCCGACGTTTGCGCAGAGAGACCATCAGGTTCGGGAATATCCCAGTGCCCATTATCTGGCCTCCACTGCAAGCTCCGCGGAGCTACATTGGCCGGAGTAGTACCACCATTGAGTGCCAAAGAGGTACCAGGGTCACTCTCGGCTGTATCTATACCACTGGTTCGGAATATACGGGACATTCCCGAGTTCGTGCCTCGTCAGCAATATGGCTCGGTGATCGCAAGGCGTGCAGAGGTTCCAGGCCCTCGGAGTCTTGGTATGAGATCCACGATCGATGTTACACGCGACGCGGCTACAGAAGTGATCGCAAGGATGGAGAGTCAGGCTGGGTTTAACGTTCGGCAGCGGACGGATGGTTGATATGGCAGGGGTTGGCAGGGCTCGCCGAGCCGTGTATAACTCGAATGCGGGGTCAGGTATGGTATTTTTCTCGTCGATTTGTTTGCGAGGTCGGTTCAGGAGAACGAAAAGGACGTTAACGTACACCCTCATTACTACTGCGCTAGATTTGTCGTGCTCGGTCGTGAACCAAGCTAGCTGTGTGCATAGTTAATTTTGGTAGTGCAATGAGTCGAAGGAGTCGCTGAAGTTATCGATGGACTCGACACTGTCGGAGACGGTGATGTAAGATGGCACGTCAACTTAAAAGTGGTCCGACATCCGGAGAAGGGGAAGCTTGTTTTATTTGGGCCTCGTTATCAACAAATCAGATCACGATCACGTGGCGTGTTAGGATCCATTCACTTGTTATGTTGCTACGTTCGGCTAGACGTGGTTGTAAGTACAATATGTACGGGTGTTCGATCCTACTAATTGTCTGAATCGTGAGAAGATGGTCTATACACCAGGAACATAAATTAACAGAGGAATTACCCGGTGAGTCCGGTGAGGTTGATGTGCAGTGATGTTCGTGCGGGCCCTGAAAGACAAAAATAAACAAATTCTGGTGAAACAAACCGACCAAGTTTCGTCAACTGGCCCGGCCCCAGACCAATGCCAAGCGCGAGCACGAGTATCGGACCGTGTTTCAGCCGGTCATCGTGGGCAACGCCAGCACCTCCTACTAGTGTGATTTCCTCTGACAGGCTCCATCTGCACCCGAAGAGAGTCGCGTTCGAAACGTCAAGAAACGTCACGGTCCACGCTGATCTTTGGTTTCGAATGGTTTCCGCTCAGCGCGCGCGTTCGTGCGTGCGTGTGTACGCGGAACCGGAGGGATGAATTGTTACGTTCCTGGGGGCATAAGGGACGTTTCCTTTCGAGGATCCATGCCAGCCATGATGAGACTGTGTCTCAGTCGGAGGTATGAAATCCGTGTGATCATCCACGTTACTATTACTCCCGAAGGTCTGATGGAGCGAAAGGGATGTCCAGGCCGCAATGTCGGCAGCGGCGAACGCTCACCGTGCAGAGGTCTCGGATGGAAGCACCTCTGGAGTCTGCAGAGTTGCAGTCGGTCAGATTCTTCTGCAGGTGAGTCGGGGAGCGAAATGACAGTAGAGTGTACTGTTCTGTGCGACTTACGGTACGTTCAAATGAGTTTGTAGTTGTGGAAGGTCGTAAAAATATCATCTGAGCGCTACTTCAAGTTCCCACTGCAGGTGAGTGTGCGACTCGGGTTTATCCAGGGTCGACCTCAGCGCTCAGTGCCACTGAGTCCCTCCTTTTGCATACCAATAAGCAAGATCTACTGCAGATGACTAAACAAGTACTTACGTTCCTGTGGTCGGACTTTGGCTAACTGCATAGGGATCCGCCTGGGCTTCGGAAAGCGAGG
>JBBPRP010000600.1:0-12466 GCA_038093135.1 Leccinum longicurvipes
ATACTCGCCGTTAATATTTATATTTAATGATTGGCGACGCCATTCACCCGCTACCGGTGATGGCCGCCGAGTCTCGACGTACGAGTGTTTGGTATTTCGATACGCCTCGTGTACGCCATCCCCTTCGAACCGATCGTGAGTAGATCCACAGTGTATTGGGACGTCCAAACATTTTGTGCACCGTTCGTCGAGTCCACGTTGTGAATGGTCTGCAGTGTTTCTAATTTTATCACAGTGTCGCGCTGTGCCACGACGGCGCGGCTCAGGCGCGAAGCACACGAGGCCTTCCTTTCATTTCACCACTCACGACCACAAATATAAAGATTAACCACTGGCACATCTTCCTCTTGTCTCTCTTTAATATCACACTCTATCCATGGTATTCGGACTGTTTTCTCGAAAATCTACGCTCGACGATGCGTCTGCGTCTGCATCGGCGCCAGGACCCGACAAGACCAGCGCGATACACACCCGTCTCTCCACCCCGACACCCTCCATCGCCTCGGTCACATTCCCTTCCCCTCTTCGCTTCTCGACCGTTCACCGTGGCGCGCTGGCTCGCACCACCACACCCGACTCGAATCACAAAGGATCCGATCGGGCGACAGAGAGCGTCACCGAGGTCGATACAAGGAATAATAACATCAATCATAGCCACTCGCATGCCCTGCCACCCCCAGCGACGCCATCGCCTCCACCTTCCTTTGTTAGCACGGACGAAACAAAGGCTCTGTATGACCTGATGCTGAAGATACCCCCAAAGACGCTACACGCGTACACCCTCGCCCACCTTCGCCCCCAACAACCACCTCCCCCATCTGCCACCGCCACCCTGTCTTCGTCTTCCACCAGCACACTCGGGCTGCCCCGTCCCGAGACCACAACCCCACGCCCTCCCTCCCCGGCCACCGTCGGCAAGCTAAATTCTTTCTTCTCTACCCTCGCACTGCCTCCTCTGCTTCACTGCGTGCGCTGTCACAAGGACTTTTTCGACATCGAGAATGAGGAAAAGGACAAGGCGTGTCACGTTCCACACGACGACGAGAGCGCGCTGGTGTCACGCGTTTCAGGGGGAGGCGGTGGCTACGAAACACTCTGGGGCTGCTGCGGGCAGACTGCCTCGGGAGACGGAAGCGAAGGTCCCCCTGACGGATGGTGTTACGAAGGGAGGCATACCGTAAGTGTTGTTTTTATGTATCTTTCTATATCGTCCCGTTGAGAAAACGATAACTAGACGGACTTCAAACGCGCTCGATTCCGAGCCGACTCAACCATCCACAACGACAAACTGACGTCGTGCCTCAAGCTCAATTGTCATGGTTTCCACGACCGACTTCCGCTTGGGTACCCTTCGCCATTGCTCAAGAACGCTACCGCTGGGACGTCCTCATCGGCGCGCAAATCCAATCCTTCACCCACCCGATCACTGGCTTCTACAGCTGCAGCTGCTCGCACGACACGAAAACGCCAGCGCAAGTCCCTCAAGGAAGGGTCCAGCTCCGATAACGAGGAGGATGCGGGCAGTTCAATGGGTCGCGGCGTCAAAGCAAAAGATGGAGGGAAAGCTAAGCGCGGCGCAAGGGAGGTCGAAGGTGAGGATGAGGGCATGGCTATCGACGCTCCACCCAAGTCCCAAGCAAAACCAAAACCAAAGCCGCTGTCTCGGCCCGTCTCGCGAGCGCGTCCACCGACGAGCACCTCTACGACCGCCTCGTCCCCGAACACGTCCATAAAGACGATACCCTCGGCGGTTGCCGTTGTCATTGCGGCCAAATGGAAAAATGCGACAGCGATGGCACCGCCCAAGTCGACTTCACGCACGCTGATGTCGCAGAGTCGGAGACACGCCGCAGCAGCGACCTCGGATTCAGAAGCTTCGACGCGCTCGCGTCCGAGAACGAGGAGTTGTGTGCGGGAGGAGTCGCGGGGCCGCGTCAACGCTAACACTAGTACCAGGACGTCGAAGCCGACGGAAGAATCTGGACGGACGAGGCGAGGGCGGAAGGCTGCTAAAGTGTCCGCGAGTTCAGAAGAAGAAGAAACGGGAGGAAGTGACAAAGAGGAGCAAGAAAGTGGAGAGGAAGAGAGGGGGAGAGAGAGGAAGAGGAGGCGGGTAAGGCGGGACTGATCAGAGCTCGTATACACATATGTGTACGATCCCATATGGATACTATTATCATAGTAAGTACTTGGAGAGTGTCTCTAATCGAGTAGTAGATTAAACCCCAGGCATAGCGCTCTGCGGGATTGAGGTGTGCCACCATGCGAAGCAACAGCAGCAGGAGTGGTGGGTGGCGATCGGGAAGAGCGCACGAACGGTAGCTATCACACGACTGATGGGTGTCATCGTGAACTTGGATCTTCTATGGAACAATACACGCTGACAGTCCTCGAACAGAACAGATTATCGGTTGGACTGGTCTATTACTATTGGATTCATTCTCCTGCCCTGGCACCGGCCAGAAGCGTAGCAGTAGATACATGATCACGAGGGTATAATATGGTGAAAAGCACGTCTCCTTTGCGCACGGTACCAAATGACCGCCTGATCATCGATGATCATCGCCTGTTTTGACCGTGCGAAAGATCGATAAGGGTGAGAGAAATATCAACGTTGCTACTTTTTTCTCCTTTCCATACGACCAGCTCGAAGGCTGCGATGCTCACCACACACAGGGCGCTTTCGCACCCGTCCTCGTGAGCGGGTCAAGGTCTGAGCATTTTGAATCCCCCTCGATCGGCTCTCGCAGGGCCCAGTTGTAACCAACTGAGCGGCATACCAGAAAAGCAGCCCTCCCTCCCTTTTATCCAAGACCCTGGTTCAAAACAGGCGAGGTATTATAGGAAGCGGAGGGCTTTGAAAGGTGTCGCGGGGATCGGGTGAGGCAGAGAGTCCCGGAGAACGAGACGAAACGACGACTCCCCCGCGAAACGTCTTGCGTCCGCGTTTTTCACCCCAAGCGCTTATGCGCTGTCGACCGTGCAGTAACGCTGCTCCCCCCTAGGCTACGGGTTACGTGATATCGGTTCGCTCCTATCCACCAGCGCACTCGGGCGGTCATGGGCACTTGGGAGGGCACTGGGCAAACGTCATCGGTCCACTCACCCCCCCTTGGTCCCGTCCTCAGTGCGCTAATAGGAAAATGTTGCGCTCTGCCACCTAACTCACCTAGTTTGGGACAGCGAACGTTACCCGCATGGACGATGTAGGGTTACGGGGACCCGGAGCAGTCGCGACCAAATCCTTCCGTTTTCACTTCGTGATAGGGGAGGATCAGGAGACCGAACCTCCGTGGGGAATGAGAACGCCTGCAGGACGTTGTTTGTCGTTTATCGCGCGTGGGGGCTGTTCGCTCGTATTGTCTCTCGGAACATCTCTCGCTCTCGCCCTTGAGTGCACTTTGCGGCGCACGCTCGGTGAGCGTGAAACTCGATTCAGACTATTCTTGGGCTGGTCGGAAACATATTGTTTCATATTTTTTGGAAATTTTATTCTCCTTCGCGGAGGATTTCTGATCATGATGTATTTTTGACCTTGGCGTTGGTTTCGCGCGAAGTTGTGAAGGCACGAGATGGTATCGTTTTGTGACACCATTGTAAGTCTCTGCTTAGTTTGCTCTATTTAACTCGCTTTTTGTATCCTCCTGTATATCTTGCATGAGAATGACCATCCCGGGGCCTTTGGTGCTGACATCAAGGATTGTTTGAGAGCTTGAAATTTCGTAGAGACAGGTCGGAGTAGGCCTCCAGGCCGGGGAGCACTACATGGACGACTACGCGGATGATGAAGGCGAAGAGGACGACGAAGGCGAAGACGAGCACATGGTCGGTGAACATGTTCGTTTTGAGAACGAGGTTTCTCTGAAACGACGTCGGAGAAAGTCGAGTTTGGTCAGTTACCGGGCTCGTAATGGTTCTTCCACTCATCGCTGGAGCGTTTCCTCCGTCGCTGATCGGCGCAGCCTTGGGCTTCGTCCGTCCTCCTCTCTACCGTGTGCCAATAGCACCGGCAAATTGCCGATGGGGCGCATTGCAGAAAGTTTCATGATCGTGAGGGATGGCATTGCGTGACAATGAGTACGGAACGATCATTACCCTCACTGAGAGAATTCAGTTTTCTGGAGTAGAACGGAGAACATTCACCCACAGAAATAAGTTGTCATTCCACATGGTGCCATTCTCGTTTTCCTTTGCCTTCTTCGTCAGATGCGATGTATCACCAATGGAAAACTCGACTTGATACTTCTTCGCGAGGGAGAACTTGCGTCGCGCGAGCCCACGCAGTTGGATCTCTGATGAGGGAAAGGTCAACCTGAACGACCGGGACGGTCTAGCACGAGTATACTGTACCTTTGATGTTGATCGTCTTTATCGGCCTAGAACCACCTTTAGCCTGAGTGCGCTGTGCTAACGGCGGTACAACGGGACTGATATACATACTCAGTTAGATTCATACTCGACTAGATTTGTTGCTGAAACAGGTGAATGTACAAGTGAGCAGTGGGAGTGGGAGGAAAGGGAACCGAACAAGCATCCGATGCCGTAAGGCAGACTCATCAGGCAAATCCATGGCAGGCATGCACATGACGCGGTTCACGTGGACGGTCTGATGTGGTCCACGATAGACGATCAAGGAATATGTTGAAGCCCCTGTGCAGCCGAGGTACCGTGTTCCTAGGGCGTGAGCCTGAGTGTGGTGCTTGAGAAGCAGTACTCGAGGGGGACGGCAAACACCTTACCCGATGGTAGGACAAATGTCACTAAAGAGAAGGGGATACTATGAGGTGTCGAGGTTGACCGAGTAGACAATGCCGAGGATGAGAAGCGAAGAAACAAAGTACGTTGTCATGATCGAAGACGATAATGGGATGATGACAGTGTCGTCCTTCTAGAATGTATTTGCGGAACTGCCAGGCAGGACATTGAGGAATGACTCATATTGAAGTTAAAGAGTGAAAGGAATTCACGTGGAACATGGAAATGGGTCGTCAGTGAGGACAGCGGGTTAGAGCCGCGCAACTTCGCGTCTCACGCATTCGAATCATACATAGGGGCAGGAACAATTTGACTCCGAGTCGTGATTTTCCTGTCTCTCAACTTTATGTAAAACACTCAAGAGTCAGCACATTCTTCGACCCCAGTAATTTTTCGGGTGCCAATCCTCGTTATACGAACGCTTATGCCACTTCCATGGCGTCATACTTCTCGATGATCAGAGCTTGCACGGACGAGGAGATCGACGGACCACCGAATCCGTTGCCACATATCTCTTGCCTTGGCGACCAGAGTAATCTCCCTTCCCCTGTCGTTTCTTGCCACCTTCCACCCGAGTTGCTGGCATCCATATTCATTCATATCGCTCGCGACTCCTACATCGACCAAAAATATAGTTATCCCGCTGTAACTCGGCCCGATTGGGTCAATGTCTCATACGTTTGCCGCTACTGGCGGGATGTGGCTCTCAATTGCCCAACCCTCTGGAGCTATATTCCCGCAATGTCACGACGCTGGACAGAGGAGCTGTTGGCCAGATCGCAGATGGCGCCATTGAAGATCAGCGCGAATGTTTTTACTACAGGCCATCACTATTTTCGTGCTCGCGAAGAACAAAAGGCTCGAGTGCTGCCTATCGTGGAGCAGGTGATGAACCATTCACAACGTATACAAAAGCTTCGCGTCAATACTGGTGTCGCCAGTGAGGAAACTAGCTATCAGATCCTGTCCAAGTTTTTTTCCAGACGTATCCCTTGCCTGCAACATCTGGAAATATCACAATTCAGCTTACCAGGGGGGAAATCCTGGTTTCCTTTTGAAGAATACACCCCAGCCCTCCATACGCTTACGTTAAAACAATGCTCCCTGCCATGGTATTCACTCGGGCCAGGTGTCTTGACCACCCTCCATCTGTCCTTTTTTGGACTATGTAATCAAGACAACACCATGGCGGACTTCCTTGCCATGCTGCGTCGTATGCCACACCTCGTACATTTATATCTCTATGGCACCCTTTCTTCTTACCACGGTTTTGTGTTCACTGGGGAACTCAATACTACCCCAATGGTCGACCTTCCCCACCTTTCTAACTTGTTGATCACAACGGTCCCAGTCTCGGTGGCTACCGCATTGCTATCCTGCGTAGACATTCCATTAAAGGCAAAAGTTCGACTGGAAGTCTGGCCGGACGACACATCCGAATGTACCTCCACCCTTGATGACTACGTTCGGCTGACATCTCTTCTCGGACAAAGAACGACCCAATCGGACTCCCCCAAATTTCGCTCTCTGACCATCGGCAGCCCAAAGGAGATCGCACTCGCCTTCAGCACATCAGAACGTGTCGAATCTTATTCCCCCGACTCGTTGTTTTCCTCCACATCGGATGATAACGCTCTCTTCAAAGTCAATTTTACTTGCGACTGCCGGATGGACGAGCTTGACTATCCCGTCTTGAGCGGCATCTGTAGCGCAATCCCCATGACAAACATTCAAAGTGTTCATTTCCTTGGACCAGATCTCGAGCCCGAGTTTTGGAGGGACATGTCGGCATCGCTCTCGGACGTGCGGCGTATCAAATTCAGTCACGGCACAATGCCCAACATAACTTCCATGTTCTCCCTCTCCTCTCACGACCTCACGAGAAGCTGGCAGGATGGTCACGCTGACAGAGGTCAGGGCGAGATATTTGTACCGGCATTGGAGGAACTGGAGTTGTATCAGGTCACCCTCGAAAGAAATCATGGAAGAATGTACCCAGATCCATACGTTGCTGATGTGCAAGCTCTCTACGACGCCATTTCCACTCGTAAAGTGACACGATGTCGACTCACTATCAAGGAATGTCGTCTACTGATTGACGGAGATACTAAAGCTTTGGAGTCGGTCGGGTGGTGGGAGGGCGATCAGTTCGCAGTTACTTCTAATGTTTGATATATCGAGTGTGTCCGGGATGTTGCTCACATTCGTGGTGATGATAGGACTGCTCGCGGCAGATTGCGGATTGGAGGACAGGGGACGTAAAGAGAAACAGAAAAAACCAGATAACTCACGGATATATGTAGTGACGCGTTGCAAAAGGAAGTTACAATAATACTGTACAGTCGTTTGTGACGAGGACAAGAGCATCAGCGCCAAGGCGTGACAACCGAGCACACCCGATAATCCTGGGAGTGGGAACTCGAAGCTCGAATCTTCGTCGTCTTCATTTTCGTACGACTCACTCTAGATTAAAACAGAGAAATCGCCATGTTCGTACAGCGCCGATCGTTGCACAGTTACAAGATACAACAGTGGAATTGAGTACTTAGCAATACACTTGCGGAGATGCCGTGGCGAACACCACAAACTAATGTATCACACGGGGAGACCAAGACGTAGCCGGCTACCTCTAGTCACCTGGCTTAGTTTACTCTTCGACCTTGATTTTCTTCCTTCGAATCTCCCCTGCAGATACGCACGCATATACATGGGTTTGAGGACAAAAGGTATCAGTTTCAGATCGTTTCGGACAAAAGTTTGAGGAGGTAGGTACGCAAAAGAAAAGAAAAGAAATAGAAGCACGACGTACTTAACGACGCAGCTGCGTCCTCTTCATACTCTCTTTTGATGATATTTATCGGCGACGCCGACACCGACGACGATGCGGTGGCGGCGGTCGCACGCCGAAGGAAAAACGCATTCACTTCGGCTTCCAGCGTTGCCGAGGGCTGGTATCCAGTACCGACTGCGGAAGGGTCAGGTTTGAATACTACAAGCGCCAATACATTCGGTCTTCTCTCCTCTCAAGCAGAGTTGGCGTCATACCTCGAGATTTACTGTCCTCTTCATCATATTCCTTCTTGACGATTGCTGGCAGCACCGCGGTGGTCGTACGCTGCAGGAAGGCATTTACTTCGTCTTCCAGTTTCACCGAGGGCTGATAGTCCGAACTCGGTGGACAAGGAGCATCGAATGCTGCGAGCACCCGCGTTCCAGTCTTTTCGTTTCCATCCCGGTGGCGTTAAGGATGAACGTACCTAATGACGCGGTCGCATCCTCTTCATACTCCTTTTTGACAATAGTCGCAGGAGACAATGACATCGTCGTCACATTGGTTGTCATGCATTGCTGAAGAAATGCGTTTATTTCATTTTCTAATTGTGCTGAGGGTCGATAGCCCGAATTTGCGGGAGGAGGGGCAGTTTGCACTGGTATACGTGCCGCGTCTTTTGTTTCCTCCTCCACAGCGCTCGGCGAGCGGAGTAAGCTAATGGCTTCCTCGTCTACGAAACCACGAGTGTAAATATGAATGAGATCGACGACAACGAATAAAGGTAGATTCTTACCCAATTCATACGGATCGAGTTTCTTGATGAATTTGGGAGGTGGTAACGACGACCGGGAGTTGGAAGTATCAACTTCCTCTTGAACTGGCTTCGGATTGAGAAATGTCGCATGGGACGGGTGTTGTGCCGGTGGTTGGTACGGAGTGAAGATATTCGTTGGCTCGGGCTGGCAGAACTCACGATGTCATTAATATACTAGCAAAGGAGGTATATGCTCACCGCTTGATCTTCTTCCGCGGGTATCTCCCCATCTTCGGGCCCTTCTTGTTCTGAGGGTCGGGGTATCGGCGATGGTGACACTCTGCAGGGGGCTGACGGTCGATGGTCTCCAGGATCTACCTGGCCGGGTACTGGAGGGGTGAGTTGCGGACGCGGAATGGGAAGAACAAAGTTGACGAGAGTCAAAGGTGGAGAGGTCCATGTCGGTTGCGGGTACGGAGACTTGGCGGGCACGCTATCGAGCGGGAGACTCGCAGGGAAATTCTCTTTCCAGTTGTCTTAAAAGCGCCTAGTGGTTGGGGCCCATGAGCTAGAGACGCGAAACTAGGATACACTCACGGTTTGTAGGGTCTCCATTGTTCCTCCAATTGTACAAGAAAACGCACGTCGAACGTTGGGTGTCGTTTACGTGCCTAAAGACTTTCGAAAAGTTTGCCCATCGGTGCTCGCCGAGGAGTGGGATAATGTCGGTGCCTGCTTCAAACTGGATGATGATCTCGTCGCGCTGTCACCACGAGGATGGGAGGACGGGTAGTGTTCAGTCATCACAGACACATACACATACACACGGCTCGCACGACGAGACTAACAAAGAAACACTTACGGTACCCATCGAATATATGCACTCTATTGTTGCAGGACGTCCCCCGCCTAGTCCAGATTCACGAAGGACGAACTGGACCCACGACGCGGTTCGATTGAAGTCTCCTTCGTCGCGTTCCCGGGGTACTGCGTTCGTTCCCCATGGGTTCGTAACGACGACGTATACCTCGTCCGGGACGTCTGTGTAGGGCGGCCCCGACTTGAGTCTCCGAGGCATCTTGGGGAACGATTTTAATTGGGAAGGGAGTGGCGAGTGGCAAGATGCATGTATGTATCGGAAGGACTGTCGGAGATTCATCTCTTTTAAGATATGACGCCCTCTACAAAGTAACGAGTTCCTTTTTGTTTTATTCCAACTGACAAACGCATGTTCAGATCGTCGCAAAAAGTGAGTGTCGCGGAGGGTGACAGTGTACTGAGAATTCACTTGCTTGTCACGGTTTCGCTCAGAGCTCGGGTCGAGATGGTCACCCACGCAAACGGCGCAAGATCGAATCTAACTCATCTTTTTCCGACGAAACGATATCATTTCCCCGCAATACCACATCTGTACCTTCAAATCCACCGGAATCAGGCAACCCTAATGAGCGTGTCGACCTTGAAAGCTCCGAGATGAAGAATGGCGAGTCCATCGCAGCGCTTAGGAAAATGGTGCTCGGAAAGGTGGAATACGAGGTTTCCCAAACTGTGTGAGTAGCGTTTGCTTACATTTGAAATCATCTCATTGTTCTTTTGAAAGCCTTGGAAAGTACGTCGCACTCGACTGTGAAATGGTCGGGGTTGGCATCGATGGTGAAGAGTCCTCTCTGGCGCGCGTCAGCATCGTCAACTACGCTGGCGCGGTCATTCTCGATGCATTTGTGCGACAGCGCGAAAGAGTCGTTGACTATCGAACCAAGTGGAGTGGTATTCGAAGCGCGGACCTAGCTGGCTCTGGTATGTATCTCCCGGGTAACATGAGAGAACGGGCAGGACTGATTAAAGGTCGCCCGTAGCTAAGCCATTCAACGAAGTACAGAAAACAGTAGCAGACGTGATCAAGGACCGGATACTCGTTGGCCATGCTATATACAACGACCTCAAAGTACGTCCATCATGCATACATGGATACTCTTCACGGCATCATGCACATATAGTCGCTCTTGCTCTCACACCCATCTCCGCAAATCCGTGATACCCAGTCGTTGGCGTATAAGCACCGTATTGTCAAGTCTCGTCGTCCAGCTCTACGCGTCCTTGTGAAGCAAGAACTCGATATCGTCATCCAGGGCGGAGAACACAGTAGTGTGAGACAATTATTCTCCCTTGTATCCTCGTACGTCTGACATTGGTCAATCGAACAGGTGACGGACGCGCGGGCTACAATGGCTCTTTTCCGATTGCATAAAAAACAGTGGGAAAGTGGCTTCAGACCATTTCGCTCTCTTGCCCACCCGCTATCGAAAAGTAAGGAAAAGGCTTGTGATGAGTCTGCAGAAAAAGCATCTGCGTCTTCCAATTTGTCCAAGAAACGAAAACGCACAGAAGGGACCAGATTTGATACCAACGACGGGGTGTTGGAGGCGACGAGCTCTTCTTCGCGTCCACGGGCGCAGTCCCCATCGCAGCATATATCCACCTTATCCAAACACCGTAAGCAGAAAAGTATGCCTCGACCGCCAGGGGGCTCCGGGCTACACAAGGGAATTTCGTCGGGTATATCAACCGTTGTCAGGAGGGCCGACGGAGGAAAGGAAATCCAGAGGAACGGCGCACGAACCAAGGGTGGAGGTGTCAGAAGCAACTCTAAAGGTGGGAAGAATGCAGGAGCCGGTACTGAGAAGTGGTGGACGAGCTTGGGAGGGGATAAGAAAGGCAGCGTCGGGCTGTGATGGCACATTACTTTATCGCGTCCTTTGGTGCGCGCAATGAGTTACAAGATGTGCGTTGATTTCTAGCTACACAGAAAACTAGGCTCGCAATCTGGGGCTGATCCCGATCTTCTTACACGCTGGCACTTCAAGCTCGATCTTCAAGTTATAGCTGGAATATGTGGTGCAAAATCTCGTTTATTACTCTTCCTTTTCTGCTCAACTTATTCCTCGATCTCCAACATGCTTGGCGGTAGACCTGTCAGGCTCATTTGCTTCATTCGTTACATAGCATCTGCCACCACCGATTTTATTTCTTCTTTACAATCATTGTATCTACTTCGCTTAGTCTGAAATTACAGTAATGGGGGTCTTCGTTCCTTGTTGATATGACTCGATGCTCTCGGGGACTCGGAGGCGGTGCCTCCGTCGCATGCCATATTGCCCGCGCTTGTTTTGACTCTGACTTGATTTCACTACTCTCGCTCTCGCCGATCGATGTCCTGGCAGGGTGAGTGAATACGTCAATAATAGACGAGGAGCGAATCATCCGAGTCTATTATTATCCCCATCAGCAACTTCGATTCACTGTATCTGATCGTTCTCCACTTTGGGCTGCCATACTACGCGCCATAGATATCCTCGACGTCGGTTTACTCCGATCGGGCAAGATCGTACAGGCCGCTATCGTGGGGCAAGATGGAGAAGTATGGGCAGAGTCCGCCGGCTGCAACGTGTGCATCTCAGTATTTCCTCCCCCTCCCCTTCTCCTCTGGGCTCCCTCCCCTCCACCCACAATTCGGCCCCTCCGAGTCGTGGTTGGGATGACTGACGATTGATATATGTACTGACGTCACACCCGTCGCCCCGGTAGATGTCCGAAGACGAGCGCAGCGCGATCATGCAAGCATTCGGAACGCACCCTGCACGCGAGATCCTGATCGGAGGCAGAAAGTACGAAACGACGATGGGTTGCCTTGATATGGTACTCGCGAAACACAAGGTTCGTTTCGTGCTTACGTCTCTCTCTCTCTCTGGTCCGGTTTGCAGTCGAACTGACCAACGCTTTCCCGGGTCACCGACAGGAAAGAGGCGGGTGCGTCGTCAAGAAGACGAAACAGAGCGTCATCATCGCAGAACATATATTATCCACCACCGACGCGATGACCGCGCTAGTGCTCGTCGAACGGCTCGCGGATTATCTGATTTCCAAAGAATTATGATGTTCTAATGGCATGATACCGATACCGAGATGCTGGTACGATCGCTAGATCTGGATTTTTTGGCTCTTTTATCAACTCTCTACGTACCTGACTTTCAATTGGGACAACTAGGGTGTTGAGATTCTCCAAGAAACAATGTTATATACACGTAGATCGTCACTCCCATCGACTCTAAATCCATAGTACACAGACTACAGCTTCATCGGGATAGCTCAGAAAGCAAGAAAAGAGAACCAGGCCTTATTGCGAG
>JBBPRP010000601.1:0-12433 GCA_038093135.1 Leccinum longicurvipes
ACCATGCATACATATATATGTACAGTGGAATTGCATTCGCTTTCCCAGAGCTAACGTTTTCACCCTGACGATCATGATTATAGCGCTGTTCGCACTCGCGACCGTCCTGCTCGCTGTCGAAGGGGGACGAAGGTCGAGAAGATTCAGACAGCGGCAGTCATCAGTACGCTCTACCCAACTGCCGCTCCCACCAGGCCTGAAACCGTTACCTTTCGTTGGGAACGTACTCGGAATGAATAGAGGCGCACTACATCTCACCCACACGGAGTGGTGAAAGACTTAGGATACGTCGCCGCTTCATGCATATTGACACAGAGTCCCGAAAAAGACGTCTCGGACGTGCGATCGTCGAACAAGGCGACGTCGTCCATACAAATATATTGGACCAGATCATTATATTGAACACGGAGGATGTCGCTGTGGAGTTGCTCAAGAAACGCTCGCAAAAGTACTCTGATCGACCCGTGGCACCCATTTCGGACATGTGCATTCTCATCTCCAGCTATCCCCCCAAGCGAGGGTGGATGCCGCTTCGCTTTTAACTATCAATAAACTTCTGCTACCGCGCACCCCACGTACAAAGGTACGGGGTGGAAGGTTTCACTACTACGGCGTGGTATGGTCCCACATTCAAGTTGCATCGACAATTATCGATAACTGTACCGTATGTATGGACCCAGCGACGTGTCGTACGTCCAGAAGTTGACGTCCTTTGCATATATGTGCAGCTAATGATTCATTGAAGGTGGAAGAAAATGCAGCATCGTCCATGGTCGCCGATGTCATCATTCAGTATCGTCTGGACGAGGATTCGAGCGATCCAGAGTTCGTCAAGGCGGTCAAAGACTCTGCAGGAACACTATACAGGTTATTTTGATTTTCTGAAATGCGTGTATTTAATGCTAACTACACCTAGCCTCGGTTGAAACGGTCTGTTTCATTCGTCCAACGTGCGAGATTACTTAGTGGCGCTTTGCGGATTCGACAGACAAACGCAACGCTGATCTCGTTTGTTTATCTCATGATGAACCCACCCGGAGGCACAACGTCGTGTACAAGCAGAAATCGACTGAGTCGTCGGACGATAGCGGCTGCCAAACTTTGAAGACAAGACATCATTACCGTACGCCGATGCCATGTTGCGGGAGACGATGAGATGGAACCCAGTGTTGCCTATCAGTGCGTTAACTTTTGACGCTTGGTTTCCAGATCTGTTGACACGTTACAGGTACTCCTCACGCGACATCGGAGGATGACGTCTATCGAGGGGATTATATCCCACAGGGTGGGTAGCATGTTTGTCCTCACAGCGATCGTTACTAATGGTTTTGTGGCAGGTTCGATGATGGTGGCGAATCTCTGGTAGGTGCCCCGCCTTGTCGGGCATATATTCTGGATGATGATTCGCATCATTTCAGGGCGATCTCACAACGAACTGAGGTATCCGAACCCTGACATGTTCATGCCAGAGCGATTCTTGCGGGAAGATGGTACATTGAACGACGATGAGATTCCGTGGATGTTCAGGTTTGGGCGTCGAATCTGGTGCGTAATCGTCCATGCTCCCTCGCTCCTTGTCTGACGTGGTGCGTAGTCCAGGGAGGCATGTCGCAGTTGCCCCGCTATGGTCCGCGATGGTGTGCATGCTAGCAATGTTCAAGATCGAGAAGACAGAAGGGTCTGATAACATAACGTGGTCCACGGGGATATCATTGCGCGTGACTTCTCCAACTACCTGGAGCGCGAAATATGTCCTCGCTAATGCATAATCTTTCTCACTCTTTTCAGACACCCGCTCCCATCCCCATGCAAGTTCACTCCGAGAGATGAGGAGATGGACGGGGAGAAGCTAGCGTCGTTAATTCACGCGAGCCGTGTTAACTTGTGACTGTGTACTGACTTCTTGATGGCACAAGCGGCTCGCCACTAGTCTGGTGACCAGACTAGCTGGCCACATGAGTTGCTACCATATAATGTAACTTTCCTTGTTTGTTTTATCCTCTTTCACGCGCACGTATCTGTAGGCTTTCCTTGTGCGGGCATTCCAGCTGACTTGATCAAAACAGATGTTATTCCCATCCATGGGCTTTGTTCAGAGGTTTTCTCGTCTCAACGTGTTTTGAAGTTCAGCACAAATGGTAATTTATCGGATGACCTCCCTACTTGCGTCATCCTTCCTGCTCTTGTTTACAAGCCCTGGCTGTTGCACCAACCCTCCAAGAAAACAAACGCTGGACCATACACCACAACTTCAATGCGTATCATCACTCTCCATTTCCCCCACTCCCTCTGATTGGGACCACTCCCCATCTATCAAACGGAAAACAGCCCCGAAATAATACACATGAGTGAGACCAGAGGCTGGACCGAGCCTGTCACGAAGGGTACGCAGGACCTCTGGTAAGCTCTCTGATGTGACATTCAATAATGCAGAAAACACAAGCATTCCTTCAGCACAGAGATATGAACGTCGTGAGGGTATTCATACCATTTATGAGTTGAAGATCCTCCTGAAGGATGATGACGATGAGTGATGAAGCAACCATGTAACACGCCGAACGAGGGAATCACATTGACTTACATCTGTAACTGAATCCTCATATTCGACTCGCAGCTTGAGCGAACGAAGTGAAGAAAGCTCCCTCCATGCACTGGGATTATCCAGTATGCTTTCCAGGACGACCCGCACTGTTTCGCGAATAGACGACTCCCCATTAACCGTAAAATACAGCGTCTCCAGACATTCCGGCATTAACCTCAAGATGGCTGGAGATAGTCCCTGGGCATACCCTGGCATCTCGAATATGAAATCGTCACAGCTATAAACGTGCAACATTGTGACGGCGGACTGACGGAGCCACTCGTCCTTTAAGTCAAGGAGGTCCGAGTAATCGGTGCTAAACATGTTCAAGTACCCAGTATCGATGGCCACGATGGGCCAATCCTTGGGCATGCCACAGGTAGTCACCGAAAGTTGGGATACTTGAACCTTCTCGAGCTCCAGATCCTCAGGGAAGGGCAGAAAGTCGCAGGAGGCGAACGAAAGCACCTCGAGACATGGCAGTGCCGCCATCGCGCTCCAGTGCTCTGCCTGCACGGAGCAGCCCCAAAACACAATTTTGCGGACGTTCCTCATGTACAAGATTGCCGAGATGTACAGCCCATCCCACGAGTCCACATATTCCTCCCCCCAGCACCAGCAACGGCACACTGCTACTGTTCTGGCAAGCGCAAGCGCGAGAGGCTGCTGCTCGGCAATATGTGCAGACAAGGCGGAACCGCTCGACGCCTCTGCGGCTGGAAAATCCACAACCTCGTATATGCGTGGAAGGCAGGCATTGGCAAAGAACCTGCAAACGCGAGAAAGAGTCGCAAATATCCTGAGTCCCTCTGGAGTTAGGTACTCCCGGTGGTTGGGTGGTGCGATGAGGTCGAATATGTAGAAATATATCTCGTTTGGTATTATTGGCAAGATTCGGTTGATCGACCGTCTTTCCGGGGCTAGACAAACCGACAAAAATCGAATTGGTGGACAAGTAAACGTGTTTTATGGACTTACTGGACCAGTGAAAGAGAGACATGTCTACAAGGAGACCAAACGTACTAATAAGTTGAGGGGTGTAGAAGCGAGTCGCGCGTCGCATCAGTACTAGTCCGGGTTGTTTCCACAAACTCCGAGTCCGATTCTCAAATTCCATCGATCAACCCACCAACTTTCAGAAATATCAAACAACGAGAAAAAAATACTTACCTCGATCCCCTGGCGTTTACTGCCAGTGGCATGGCTCGGACGAGAAAGGTAAGCTGAGAGGGTCTCAAACTGCGAATTTGGTGTGTGGATTGCGACGGTGTTCGCTTGAATCATTCACGTTCACTGACAGTGGCGCATACAGCCCGGGAAGACACCTCACGGAAGCCTCGGTGTGGTCAGAGATGGCGTGAATTCTTTCGTTCCTCCATTGCAGCCACGAAGGCATACTCCTGGCATAGACTGGAAAGTTGTTTGCATCGACAAATATTGTAATAACCAGAAACTCGATGAGGTGCGGATCATATTCGTTCGATAATTAGAAGTAAATTGAATGACATGGGTCACCCGGTAGGCTGCAGACATGGATGTATGTCACTCAAGAAGTCATTGCCAGACATCGTGAGTGACCCTGCAGTCTCAGCACTGTACAGTAGCCATATGAAGTGAGTTGCGTTCAGTGGTCCATGCCAGCGACCCGCCGTTACCGAACATCATTCATCGTAACATTTTCATGCAATCCTCAGGCTCTCCGACACATCGGTACATGCTGTCCACCATCCACACAACATGGGGTCATGGTGGATGTGCTACCACCACCACCGCCAACACTCGAGCTCGGTATTTACACCTACGAACCAATTTTCTGGACCCGGGCCGATAGCTTCTGAGTCCTCGATAACTCTGCCTAAGAGGGACGAGTGTGCATGGCACCCCCACCCCATAGTAAGGACAAGCAATAGACGGTAGGCTGCGGACGACACCTTCAGGGACATATCCAGGACTTAATCTGTGTAACTGTGAAAGAGTCCGCTCCCACTGGCATTCTATGAAGGGGTTATCAATTACGAAATGAATTGAAACACGATCAGATATGAGGAGTGTTGACCATCCTGCAAGGTGTAGACTGACTTTGGAGGACAAGAGGTGTCGTCCAATCGCACATTATCATACTTCAATGTACCGCACTACAAGATGCCTTCCAGCCATTCTTCGTCCCCCAATCGGAAGACTCCCAAAATAGTCTATCGACTCAAGATTCCTACTGAGTCTAGTGACCAAACCATGCTCATTATGAAGAATGCCTCGAAGTACAGGCAAGCCCCCTGATGTTTTGTGTAATAGAGCAAACACAGTCTTTCAGCGAGGGTCTTTATTTGCATTGGGAAATTCATACCGTTGATGGCTTGCTGAAGTTCCTGGAGGGAATGACGATAAGTGATCAGGGGTGCGAGATGCTGAACACAAATCAACTTACGTCAGTAATTTGCACTGTCCCATCAATCTCCCTCCATTGCAACGTGAGCGAGTGAAGCGAAGAAAGATTCTTCCATGAGCTGGGTTCGTACATCAAACACTCCAAAATATCTGCTGCTATTCCGCAAGCAGCTGTCATATTAGCTGAGAAAGACAGCGCCTGGATAGACTCCGGTGCTTGCATGAGAAGCTCATTCAGCCAATCGGTGTAATACACCCTCTGATCTGCATCTGAATCATGATCAAATTCGGAAATATTGAGGTGCAGCCCAGTGATAGAAGACTAGCACAGCCATGGATTCCGCCCATCGAGAGACCGGTGATCCATGACAAGTGCACGCAAGCGCCCTATCTCGACGACTTCATTGGGCGGCTGAAACCCATGGCAGCCATCCATGCAAAATCGAGACACTGTCAGCTTGACTATCTTCTCAGGTTCTACGTCCGCAGAGCTTTTCATAAAATCGCACCAATTGAGCGCCAGACCCTCGAGCAATGGTAGCGCTATGATCGCGTTCCAGTGTTCTGCGTCCAAAACACATTCTGTAAAATGAAGGTCACGAATATTCTTCATTTGCGATATCACCGCGATATATTGCTTTGGGAATAACTCGTTGTCTTCCGGGCCCTCTTCACAGGGTTTCGGGAAGCCTTCAAAATGAAAACTCCTCACTGTCAGAGCAAGCGCTAGGGCGAGAGGTTGCTTCTCCAGGATTCGTGTGCACAGCATACATCCAAGTGACGCCTTCAACGTGGGAGTACCATAGTAGGACCCAGAGGCATCGAGCTCTACGAACTCGAACACACGCGGCAGGCAGATGTTGGCAAAGAACCTACAAACGAAAGAGATGGCGTAGTGTTTCGAGTTGCTCCTCCGTTAGGTAATGCCCAATGGGTGGGGAGATGTGTTCGAATATTTGAAGGTATATCTCGTTTGGTATGATAGGCAGGGTTGTTTGGTCGACTTTCCGTCGTTCGGGAGCTGGAAAAGCAGATGATTTTCAAGTATCCAAAAACAGAAAGGAACTGACTGGACCAAGTGAGAATAGACATATCTACTGCAGGGGCAGAACGAGGAACAGCATATGGTATAGATGTACGGTTGTGGTAGATGAGCGAAAGTTGCAGTGTCACGTGTCACTTCAAGCCTCAAAGACTCAGCCAAGATCGTCAGATCGATACGATCTTGCCGTGGTCAATTTGAACGCCTGTAGGAATGATGGTGATGCTGGTGTTGTAGAACACGGGGCTGGGATGGGTTTACAAGGCTGGAAATTTCTTGTGTGAACTCCGAGGTGGCCTCTTGAGTCTTGACTAATCATCCCAAGTAGGTCATGAGCGTGGGCACGGTCACTCAGTCACTCGTGTTCTTCTGGTTCGGAATCCCTAAAGTGCATATCTTTGCCTTCCTACACATTAGATCGATCGCACTGCGAAGATATCACGAGCATCATCTGCATAAAGATAAAGGTACATTTATTGTCACAAGTCAACTACGACCCGCGTAAATCAACAAGGCCAACTTCTCGCCATCCATCTCTGGATCCCTGTGCACGAACCCACATGGAAACGGAAGTGGATCTTTGCAAAAGAAAAACAGCCCGTTAACGAGAACACCTTTAATCCTTGACTGAAAATGAAACGGTCACGCACGTCATCCCAGTCGTCCATTTCATGTCGTCAGACCTTTCCGCCTTCTCAACCCTGAATAGCACCAGCATACAGACCATCCCACGTTCTCAGCCCTTGTCCATTTGTTGGTTGTAGGCTTTGATCAATACTGAGTTCATCCCAGTCAAAGTTGATTTTCGCAGCAGAAAAGTATTGTTAGTTGATACGGTGACTGGCCAATGGCAAGGACTTATCTGATCTTTAACTTTGATCATTTGATTTCCCCAGACAAATGTCGATAGACTTTCGGTCGCCGTGGATTGTCCAGAGAAAGTGATCGAGCACTCCCACAGTACTAATGAATGACAAGCGGGTATTCAATTTCAAACTTTGTTCCATCCCACGCCACAGTCGTGCTCAGCCAATCATGGTAGTGTCTTTGTAAGTTGGGCGCCAGTGTCGTTCTCACTTCGACGATCATGATCGTAGTGCTGCTCGGGTTCGCTGCCATCTTACTGGCCGTGGAGGGTACGCGAAGGCTCAGATCCTCGCGGTCGTCAGCATATCCTACCCCATTACCATACCCACCCGGTCCCAAACCGTTACCTTTCGTCGGAAATGTACTCGGCATGAACAAAGATGCACCTTATCTCACATACACGGAGTGGTCAAAGACTTATGGTGCGCCTCTCCGTATTTCCAGTAGTGATCCCGAATATAATTATGGCACCGACGTGCTATAATCGAATAGGCGACATCATTTACACGCGCGTCCTCAACATGACCATCATTATATTAAACTCGGAAGAAGTCGCTGTGGCGTTGCTCGAGAAACGTTCACAGAAGTACTCTGATCGTTCCCCAATGTCATTTGCAGACATGTGTGTCCTTTTCTTCCCCTTGATATTAAAGTTATAATTCGCGTGCTCTGAGCATGGGGTTACTTTGCTGCTCTTCTTGAATGTTGATACTGGTGCAAAGGTTCGACTACGAATGGCCTGCTTCTCTTGCGCGGTACGGGCCACGGTTCAGGTTGCATCGACGGTTGTTTCACCAGGTCTTTAACGCACAAGCGGCGTCGACTTATCGTTCAAGGCAACTACAGAAAGCGTACGAGATGTTGACACATATCTTGGATGATCCGACGCGCTACGCGGAGCACTTCACCACGTAGGTCTTTATCGAATACGAAATCTCTCCACGATGGAGTGCCCAATCTGTCTATCTACAGGTTCTCTGCTGCCGTAGTTATGGAGGTGACATACGGATACGACATGAAAGAGGCGGAGACATTCGTGACCTCCATGCAACGAGCATCAGACATTGTGCTCCGTGTATTCACGCCCGAAATGTCCGCCCTCTGCGCTGCGTTTCCATTCAGTAAGTTATCGCCGTTCAAAATGGTGTTCGTTAATGATTTCCTTATCTATATGATATAGTAAAGGCATTACCCGCTTGGTTTCCAGGAATGGGATTCAAGTCTGAAGCTTCTGAATGCCGCCGCTTGGTCTCTGAAGCGCTGCATGCACCATATACATGGGTTCAACGACGTATCGTATGTCCAGAAAAAGAAAAGATGATTGAATGCATGTAGCTGATGAGAAATCAAAGGAAGGAGGAAACGCAACACCATCCATGGTTGCTGATGCAATCATTCGTTACCGTCTGGATGATGATTCATGCAATCCAGAGCTCATACAAGCTGTAAAAGACTCTGCGGGTACGCTCTATGCAGGTGATTCTCATTTTCTAAAATCCACGTATCTGATTCCAGTCGAGGCTAACAAGACCTGCAGCATCAGTTGAAACGGTTTGTCTTTCTAATTCGACATCTGTAATCACTGAGCGAAGTATTGCTGGTGCGGCAGACCAATGCGACTCTGACCATGTTCATTTATCTCATGATGAACCATCCGGAAATCCAACTCCGTGCTCAGGCGGAAATAGATGGTGTTGTTGGGCGGCGAAGGCTGCCAACCTTTGAGGACCGGCCATTGTTGCCATATGTGGGTGCTGTCATTCGAGAAACGTTAAGATGGCATCCGGTGTTACCTATAGGTGCGTTTTGATCTTTATCGTCTATTTCAATATTCGGATGGTATGTTCTAGGCCTTCCACATGCCACCTCTGAAGACGATGTGTATCGAGGGTATCACATTCCGCATGGTGGGAGCATTGGTGCCTGACTCAGCTTGAGGTGACCTCGGCTGACCACTAGTCCAGGCTCCACAATCGTGGCTAACGTCTGGTAAGAGCACGAGCCTGCCGAGCATGGGAGTATAACATCGATTGAGATTATAGGGCAATCTCGCATGACGAGAAAAAGTATCCGAATCCTAACGTGTTCATGCCAGAGAGGTTCTTGCAGGAGGATGGCACACTGAACGAGGATGACATTTCATGGATATTTGGGTTCGGGCGTCGAATTTGGTGTGTTAGACCTCGACGTTTGTTCTTGTGATCTGCTTCTTTCTGATACAGTGCACGCAGCCCAGGAAGGCATGTCGGTGACGCTTCGTTGTGGTCTGCGATAGTTTGTATGCTGGCACTGTTCCGGATCGAGAAGACGGAGGGATCTGACGACGTGAAGTGGACGACGGGGCTGACCTCGTGCGTAATTTCTGAACTTCGTGTCGAGGAGAAATTAACCCGCGATCTTGTTGTGCAGACATCCCCTTCCGTTCCCGTGTAAATTCGTCCCGCGAGACGAAGAGTTGGATGGCAGGAAGCTTACATCGTTGATTTATGCGAGCTGCGGCGACTCGTAAGCTGTATGGCTCGCTTTCGTTCCTGTCTTTTCTTTTCTTTTCTTTGTAGTTTCATTGTTTCCCTCACAGTCGCTTTTTCCGATGTCTGGCTACTTCCGGACATCGGCGAGCGCTATGCACATAGTTGTGTATTTCCGACCGAACAATCTGCATGCAGTACTTAGTAAATACATAGTATCACGCTGAGGTAAGGTTGCTTTTAGTATATAGCATGGTGTGGTCACATCGTCCCATGCACGACTGAGCTGTTGTGTTCTAGTGTTCTGAGTCTAGTGCGTTATCACTGCTTGTTTTGCTGTCCGGATGCAAAAATTGCAAACGCGTTAACGCTTTAAATTACATCTAGTGGGTTGGAATCACAGATATGAATTATATTATTGACAGGGTTCAAACATTCAGAAAGACGTCCATAGGCAAAAGTTCAACTTCAAGTAGAGGCACCCCATCAGAGTCGGACGCCCGTGCAACACCATATATACTTGAAACCGTGGTTTCACATTGACGCTTCTGCTCGTATGCGCATGGTACATCATAACGCACCAAGCTGGTCGGGGAGCTCTTGGCCGGTTCTCTCAAGGTAGGCTATCTTTCATGCCATAGATGGTGCAAAATAAGTTAGTGAATCTTCGGCCGGTGTGATGAGAAACGCACCGGAACTTGATTTCTGGGCATCAAGGCCTGCACGTAGTGATCGGACAGTCTCGTTTAATCGTTTGGCTGGGCGTTCACAGGCGACTACCAACGAGGCGGGAGTAAACGTGGACTGAACGCACTCGAATTTCGCTCCAGAGCGCGAAGAGATTGAATAGTGTGCCTGAAACTGTCTTTTTCCTTGTTGGCCGTAATAAGCCGATCATGGAGTTCGTGAGCAGATATCTCTAGATCCCCCCATAACCCCGATGGTCTCATCTAATTGGTTATCTACGCATTGAGGGTAACTATCAATGAGGTGTGAATGAGAGAGAGAGAACATACTTGTATCACTATGCGAAGCATCCGTTTCTCTCTCTCGGATGAAGCAAGCTGATCACGGAGACCTTAAATAATCTCCTAGAGGCTTTCTATATATCTGCCTGAATGGAAATGGAAGTTAGCCACGGCATAACCATTCAGCTAACAAGCATACTTTGACGGGTGTTCTGCACGCGCAGGGACTCCACCGTGTCTCCAAGATCAACATTTTCCATCTTTGAGTGGCGGGGTCGTGACTACAAGAGAATCTGTTCGAGTCTAGAATGTAGTTAACAGTGACGTTTGATAGAAGTGAAACTCACGTTGTCGCGGTAGTATGAGGGAAGGAAATCCGAAAGATGTCGAAGGGTAATTTTCTCGTCTGAACAGACCGCGAACGTGGTGCAGAGAGAATCACCTTTGGTACGGCTATCATATCACCTGACAATACACGCGTTCGCTCACACATTGACCCCATGCCCTGGGCGCTTGCTTTCATCTATATCCTGCCTTCATCAATCGTTATCGTACTACTTTCGAACTCGTCCAGCATATATTTAGATGTGAGATCCCGACCATGCAAAACTTGATACGAAACTTGGAACTCTGAATCAAGCTGGGGTCAGTGATCTTGTTAGTGATCAAGGGCGCACACATCCTCAGATCATGGACGCTAGCAAATTCCATCAACCCCCCGCTTTCCCTTCTTTTTCGGGGCTCTTTGCAACTGATGGTCACTTGAAAGTTGAAACGGACTTGGTGAGAGCTTCGACTCGTTCTATCACCCAGTACTGATCAATGTTCATATTACGCAGACGCTCAATCCACTAGAATATTGATGTTGATGGGTGAGTTCACCCAACGACGAAAAATATCCGAACCCTGGTATGTTTATGCTAGAGCGATTCTTGTCAGAAGATGGTACGTTGAACGACGACCACACCCCGGGTGTCGAATATAGCTGCCGATGTTCAACATCGAGAAGGTAGAGGGGGTCTGATGATGTGAAGTAGATGAATGAGGTAACTTCGTGGGCAGCTGCCCTGAATTGAATGGGTACGCGGTCTTTAAACTCTGCAGCCCGTTTCCATGTAGGTTTGCATCGAGAAACATAGGAGTGAACAGTGAAAAGCTGGCGTCGTTGATTTAGACTCTTCTGTACGAGTTGTTAGACCACTATGTAGCCTTATTTCGTTGCGCTACGGACGACTCTCCACTTGCCTTGTGCTATACCAAGCGAGGGTACTACGTACCGGCATGTCGCTGTGAGCGTTCCATTTGTTCGAATTTCCATGCCCTCCCATCTTGATAATATTTGTACTTCACTACAAAACTTCATTCAACCATTCCTCATCCACTAAACGAAAAATTGTCCACGCGTCTGAGACTCGAGGCAGGACCAAGGTAACGAAGGAAAACAGGAACTTTAGGCAGGTTATCTGATATGATATGTGCAGAGCATTCTTTCACTATCCAGAATTATTAGTATGAGGGGGTCCATACCATTCATGGACTGGGAAAGCTCCTACAGGAGGGATGGAATGATCAGTGGTCAAACGACCTTGAGAGATGCCAAAAAAATGACATACGTTCGTGACTAGTTCCACATCGGTCTCGTTGTCCACTCGTAGCGTCAGCGAGTGAAGCGAAAAAAAAGTTCACCCACTCCCCCATATAGTTTCCAACATGTCTGCAGCTACTGTGTGCGACCCACACACCAACCGAGAAAGACAACACCTCGAGAGACTCCGGCGCATCCATGAGGACTGAACCCAGACTCTGGGTATATGGCTCACATAAGTTCGAAAGCGTAGTTGTGCAGGTTCGTGAGGCGAGGTTGACATAGCCAAGGGTGCTTATCATTGACGACAGCTAACTGGCGGTAACAGTTGAGGCACGTGTGCAAGCACCACATTTCGATCGTCGTAATGAGCCGCTCAGACCATAGGCAGCAAAACAGGCCCAAGTTGGGGCAGCTTGATGTTGATCCTGTTCCCGGGTTCCACATTTGCGGGGTTGTCATAAAAAACCCACTCGTCGAACTTCAAATTCTCAAGTAAAGGGAGTGTCGTGAGCGCGGTCTAGTGCTCCTTGCTGA
>JBBPRP010000602.1:0-12419 GCA_038093135.1 Leccinum longicurvipes
GGTAGGTTGCTAGTAGAGTCCGGAGTTGTCTGGTGCTTACATGACATTTATAGGTGTGCTACTGGGCACCCATCGTTCGTGATGTCTTGCTCGTTTGCCAACCAAGTGTTGGCTCAGATTGCACTGTGGACAAACCCCGGCAAATTTTCTGTCGGAGTGCATATCCTACCGAAAGAACTGGATGAGGAGGTTGCGCGTGCCCACCTTGAGCAGCTGAACGTGAAGCTGACCACACTCTCGCCGGAGCAATCCAAGTACCTTGACATCCCCGTCCAGGGCCCATACAAGGCCTCACACTACAGGTAAGATGGCTAGTACGAGTCGATGAATAACGCTAACGTGTATCAAGGTACTAAACGGGTGTGATCTTGCATGATGGCCTCAACGTGCCCTCGCTGATATGAGAGGAACGGGACCTTCAACGTCCTAGGGTTTGGATGTAATGTATTGAAGAGTCTTGGACGCTCTTTGTGAAGCGGACGAGGGAGGATCACGTCCTGTCCGGATGCATGCCGTCAGGACGGTGGATGGAGACGCGTGTTGCAGCTGCGGGCCTCAACGTGCCCATGTTCGTAGTACTAGGGATTATACATAAATTGATTACATACTTGTGACGGGGCCGAGAAAGCGAGGCGTGTGAATGTATTAGATCGGGGCAGATCTGGAGCGAGGTTGATTATATAATCATTACAAGCGAGTGGAGGAGTACGCCGGGAGAGCGACGGTGAACTGACGGTGTGCTCTAAGTATCCGAATGGTCTCTTCCGAGCGCACCCCAAACGAGTCCTACGCTCAACGCGCCAAAAAAGCGAGCGTGTCCTCGACATCCAGAACGACTCTCCAAAAACCTCCCTCCAATGTCTCCGTCTCCACCACCACTTCGTCCTCCTTAAAGCCCCCACAGGTGAACGTCTGGGTCGAGCGCATCAGTCAACAGAAGGTCACAGCTGCTCAGATGCCCGCCCAGATGCCCCGTCAGCGCGCGATGTCCTCACCCCAGCTTCCCTGCGATGATGCGATCCAGCCTCGATCACCGTCACCCGATCTTTCCGTCCAGCTCGCCATCCTCGACCGCCAGGACTATCACGATCCATTTGTCGTGCGCGTCCCACCCCATCTCTCCCGCCAATCCTCTTCCGGAACCAATCCCGTCCCCGCTGCAGAACCCAACACGTGGCCACACCTCCCAAGCGCCGACCCGCCCCAGCCCGTATCGACCACCAACGGCTCTCCCATGGTCTCCGCTCCACCCTCCAGGCAAAGTATGTGTTTGAACTTGTCTGCCCTCTCCCCTACCCGCCTCACCGTGTGCCACGATGTAGACAGTGTCACCTCCTTTTCTCACCACGCTCATGCTCGCTCACCGTCATGCGGCTCCATTCACCTCTCCCGTGTGCAGAGTTCTTTCTCCCAGCACTCCCGCTCCGCCTCTCAGTCACGTGTGCAGAGCAGATCAGGCAGCTCCGCCTCCAGCCCTCGTCTCCAGTTCCGTCCCCGCATCTTGCCTCAGGACGACCCTTTTCCACTGGACACTAGGTCGGATCACCATGTTCGGAGATCCTCGAACAAACGTTCCAGCCCCCAATTGCTTGACCCTTCATTTCCGATCGACTCCGCACCTCTCCCCGTAGATCCAGCCTACTATCCATGTCCTACTGTCCCCCCTTTGCCAGACATCTCTCCCTGCTTTCCCCACAACTTTGTTCCCCATTACGCCCTCCCTCTGCAGTTCCCACTTGCCCACGTTCCAGGTCACGCTTCTCCTCCCTACATTCCTCCCCATTCTGGTCAAGGCACACCTCCTTATGCCCACTATCCGCCATATCCTGCTTACATGTACCCACATCCCTCGTTATTCTGGCGCGACGTTCCTCCTCGCATTCACTTCCAAAATATTAATAACCCATCGACTCCACCTAATCCCTTCAATGCTGCTGAACATCCTATCTTACATAAAATGGAATTCGGCTCCGTATCGCCTGCCATTACTACAGAACCCAGTACTTCCGAAGACTCAGCCCAGGCTCAGGACACCATGCAACCAAGGTCCTCCAAAGGCGTCGTTTTTGGCACCATCGATCTCCCAGAATCTCTCAACAACCCGAACGCTCCTCCTACAAACGAATACAGTCCTACCGACGCCTCCGTTGAGCATGCGACCGAGCAATTCGCCACTTTCTCTATCGGGCTCACTGCAGACGAACCTGGGCCATCGCGATTTGCGAGCCGCAAGTCGTCGGTCCGGTCTCTCTCTAAATTGGTTACCCCTCAACTTCCTACCAACGATGTCGCCAGGGATGCCCATAATGCACCTCCTCAAGGCGTAAATGGGATCAAGAAACCAATCAAGTGGGAATTCGGTACGACGCTTAGCGGGTATCTCGACCATTCATCATCCCCGTCGCCGCCCTCGCCACCCTCACAAACTCTGCCAATCCAACACAGCAAATCCGGTGGAGAGGTTGTTGATGATCAACCGGAACAAGTCGACATTTCGCCCTCACAAGACCTAACGCGATCCACCTATTCCATGAAGTCGGATACCGAATCGTCTACAAGCGATGTCTGGGTGGTCAAGGATTATGGTTATGGATTCGGCAACTACAGTGGAAGTGGTAACGCGCCCAATGTCATCCGTCGGGAGATGCGCGAGCGCGAAAAGCAACGCGTACGGGAGAACTACCGGGAACGAGGACTGAACCGGGACCAGCTTCGTGATAAGGTCTGGGTACCCCCGCGACAGCATGGCTGGCGGCTCGAGAACGGCGCTGATGACGGAAGGGAAGGTTGGGAGCAGCAGGTGCAAAACGATGCTCCGAGACATGGTCGACCAAGACGGGGCTCGTTCCCCGGATATGGGCACGATCGAGGTGGTTTTCCTGCTCGACGAGGACGGGGTTTCGGAGGGCGCTATCATGGCAGTCGTACGAGAGGCAGTTTCTTCCATCATCAGCGGCCTGGGTCGTACCCGTATGCGCCGCCACCGCCTCCGCCACCACCACCATTCGAATTTCCACCCAGGATAGACATTGTCAACGGATATGGTCAGCCTCCCTACGTGTCGCCAGACGTTGAATCGTATGAGGCTATTGCCCCACAGTCGGCTATACCGTTCACACCGACCACTTATTCGGTAGATGCAATGCGGAATCGTTTGTTGGTTCAGCTGGAATATTATCTGAGCCCACAGAACATGGCACAGGACCTTTACCTCCGGCAGAGGGTGAGTTTTTGGTCATGTTCATTGATCTATTTGATTTGATTTTTTGAGCCCTCGGTTAACGCCGTTTTCCTTCTCTCTTGCAGATGGACGACGAGGGCTGGATCCCGATCTCATTGTTAGCGTCATTTAAGCGAGTGCAGCAGCTGCAGACGGATGGCGAAGTCGTCAAAGAGGTTCTGAGTCAGTCTAGGTTGGTTGAGGTGAGCGAGGACTGGGTGAGAATAGGTGGGAGGCAGTGGGAAGTGTTCGTGTTGCCTAACGCACCCAAGAGCACTGTGAAAGAGGTAGACCGCTGTCAAGGCCACAACCATAGGCCAGGCCCTTACCACGAGGAAGATGTGACCGAGATGCTCGGCGAGGTGGAAGGCGAACATGGGGAAACAGAGGGTGACTATGATGGTGAAGACTGTGAGGCGGACGAAGACGAAGACGATGTCGAGTTCGTGATTGGGGAAGAGGCGGAAGGATCCTGGATGCCAGTACCGGAACGCAAGCCGTGATTACGCTCTTTCATGGAGTCCACTCCTATCGGGGGCTTTTTTGCTTGGGACCTTGCCCTACAGCACAGGTCATTGTGCCAATTCTTTCTTTCTCAGGTTGGAAGAAACGCATTTCGACGTCGTATCGACGGAGACTCGTCGTACGGTACAGCGACGAAATGTACTTCAAATTTCGTGTATATACCCACGACGGCGCTCTCCATGTCCCCTCCTCCTACCTCTTATCTCTTTTGTTTTGCTCTACATCTCAACCTCGTCGATTTCCTTTGTCAACACTCAACACACTCACAAGCTCGCATACATGCACATGCAGTTTTCTTTTTTCTTTTTTCTTCTTCTACGGTTTTTCTTTTTCTTTATGGTTTGCTGTGACTTTGTCATGTCTATGCTCGGTCTTTCTTCCTTTCATTCGCATGAATGACATTCTGAGATGAACACATGACGAGGGGAACGTGAGTAAATGGAACGAGAAAGTGGGCGCTGTTTGCGACTGCGATAAGTACCATTTCCGCCCCATGTGTTGCTCCATCATAGTGGGATAAGGTGCAACTATGGGAACCAAGTCTAAGGATGTGGTGAGAAGCTTCGAGGACCGTGTTATCAGCGGGGGTATTTGGCGGGAAGGACACACGAATGGCCAATTGTGCACCAAAGGACCGGTACCGTGCGTTATGCATGATTGCAACCTGATAATATGTTCACAGGGCATGGTATAGAGACCTGCAAGGGTTGTCGTACGGGGGTTCAGATCTCAGAGTTCAACATCGATGTTGAGGCCTTGTGAGCTGCACTGCCGACAAATAGTATACTCATGGCCCACACGAAGGACTTTGTACGCTGGCGGGACCCCAAAGGGAGGGAGGTTGTCCATCGAACAAACGAGGCCGTATTCCAAACAAGTGTCCAGCTTATCAAACTGGAGTTCCCGTTTGCGCCGTCAATTTTTTTCTCTTCGCGCATAACACGTACCTGTTTCGACGCGCAGCACCCTTGCGACTCGATTCAGATTTGAATCGCGTATACGGCCCAGCTGGAATATACTGCATATTGACGTTGATGTCGTATCTGACCAGCGACGGTCGCGACTCGCGAACATATTTGGAGAGAGTGGAGGTTGCAATAGAGTATCTAATGACACCGAGCCCAGGGGACAATGACTCGGCGTTCGATGCTGCGCTGAATTTTGTGAGCGGTAGAGGACGAGAGGTGAAGCTTGAAGATCGGGGCGTGAGATGGGAAGAAAGACGAAGAGAGCTTATCGGATAGAGCCTCGATCTGCCGCAACGAGGAGCCTGTCTCCACTGTCAAAACTCGAACTGCTCGCGGTTGTGGTCTTGGCATGGTGTCGCGTGTGCGTGAGGTGACAACTCCATGTAAGGCATTCCTCGACAATTATATTCAACATGTTCGTGCTCTTCGTGTCGTTTACGCTACTGAGGGGCGTGAATATGAGAAGGACGATTCACCCTGGGGTTGTGGCGTGAGGGGTTTCACAAGGCCCGATTCCGAGTCGCTGAGAACGCTCAGATCGCAGTTCCAATCCGTACCTGCGTCATATATGAAGTGTCGAGTCGCCGGAGCTGCTCCATATGCGACGAGAGTCGTTACAGAGTCAAAAAAAAAACGTTAGTGGATGTTCAGGCTCGAGTGCGATCGAGTGCATCGACGACTCGAATCGGTCCGGAGGATTGTCTAAATGCTTTCAGTGTGGCAAATGAAATCCCAGGCCGCTATTATTTGGGTATTTTTGAGTGTGTAAGCGCTCTAGATCTCGGTCTCCACTGTGCGTGCCTAACATATCCAACGTACTACGTCTAAGGTACACCTTCTCAGTTTTTTTATGTAATTTTTATCCTATTTTTTTTTTTTTTTTTTTTTTTTCACTAGAAGCACTAGCTCAGGATGAAACGAGAACGACCTTGGTCGGGACTTCACTGGCACGTTGCGTTTCAAGGTGATGTCCCGTTGCGCTGGAATCAAGCAAAAAATGCCCCGGCTACAAGATTTGGTCCTACGCCTATCGCCGGGACACCGACGGACCCACCGTTTTGCACCCTTGGAATTCTTACCAAACAAGTTGCATTGTGATCGGTAACTTTATTTTTCGTTTTTTCGATCTGCGAAATTCATGTCGGTGGGATTCCGTCCACAGGCAATGCGCAGGCGCATGACACCGTGGCAACTAGCCTATCGAAGGAGGGCGATACAGGTCTTATTCAGGCTCTAGCTGCCATCCGGAGGAATTATCTGCGGGGTTGCTCGGTCCGCTCGTTCTCATCCGCGCTATAGGCGGTGCTAGTCGATTTAAAGGGATTCTAAAGAGGCCGACCATACATAAGCCCTACAGAGCGCGAAACATACTTTGCTTCTCCTTGTGTCGCACTTAGCGCGCTCATACGCTCCACAACTCCCTGCCCACGCCTCACGCCTTTTCTTCACTGCTGTCGTTACTTGGTGCACTCAATCGATCGTCATGACGGCGATGAAGAACGTGCAGCTGAATGATGGTCGCGACACCTTACCGTCCATCAAGACGGAGGATGATTCGCTGAAGAAGGAAAAGTGTTTGTCAGAGATCGAGGAGGTCTTCGATGCGGTGACGTATTATCGGGAGTCCGCAGGAAGGCTCGTCGTCGATCCACAGTAAGCGTTCCGTTCTATCTTCTCACCGAAGCGCGTTCACGCTGATGCAAACGCTCGCTTGGTAATTTAGACTGGCCAAGGTTGAGTTTGGAGAGGCGGTGGCAGCAAAGCTCAAGCTTACCGAAGACGGTTCGATGGTGCTTTGGCCACAGCCGAGCGATGATCCAAATGACCCACAGAATGTGCGTATGTGTCGGCATTTCTAATATATTGACGAGAGACGCTTACGGTCGCTTTTCGTGGTGTGTTAGTGGAGCAATCGGCGTAAGACCTTGCATCTCATCATTATCACAATGGCTGCTTTCGTTCCCGACTTCGACTCTGCTATTGGTGGGTGGCCGTTTCCGTTTGCCTATACATATGATGCGTTTGTGTTGACTTGCTGGCATGTGGAATAGGTATTGCTGCAATATTTGGATTGGCACAACAGTATGATACGACGACGGGAGTTATCAACGACTTGACCTCCAAGTAAGTTAGACATTTGGTTCATGTCGAACGCAAATAGTTCGTTTATTGACGGTGGCATACAGTTGGAGCCTGTTTCTTCTTGGTAATTTCCCCAAATGCAGGATCAACTCATTCTAACACACATTCGGGTCCCAAGGTTGGGGAGGCATTTTCTGGGTGATGTTAATGCGACGCTTCGGACGGTTGCCAGTATTGTTCTGGACTCAACTACTGGCCCTTGGGTTTTTGATCGGGGCAACATTTGCTCCAAATTTGGCAACCTTTACTGGTATGCACCATCTTGTCCTGTTCTGGGTGACGCAGCGATGAACGTACGTTTCAGCGATGCGTTGTCTCACTGCATTTTTTGGGTGTGTTATTTATCCTCGTTGGTCGAATCACACGCTAAGGTCGTTTCAAGGACGTGTCCCCAGTGCACCGTACGCTTCTACGTTTGATCTTGTGTTCGAATTCGCATGTGACGGAGCTACGTTGATTTTAACAGGGTCTGTTCGTGGTCACGGACATGTATCCGTTTCACCTTCAGGCACGGAAGCTCAACGTGTGGACGTCGGGATTTATAGTGTGGGTCTCTTACTCTTCCTTGTTATGATTACAGGACATCTTAGGCGCATAATAGTTCACCATTCATTTCGCCATTCCTATTCGGGTTTCTCGTTGCAAGAACCAGGTAGATTCTTTGATTATGGTATCTGAAGCGTGCGGGAACTAATCACTGCACAGTTGGAGATGGAGTTATGGCATAGGCTGCATATACAGCATCATCGTCCTTGCGCTCATTGTTTTCTTCATGGATGAGACGTAAGGCAATGTTATTGATTCGGTTTCACAGGATGCTGACTAGATGATAGGATGTACGATAGAGGGAAAAACCGACCTCCAGTTCGTACATCGCCGTCGGGCTGGCGCTATCGCCTCGAGACGCTTATCGGTGTGACTGGTAACCGGCTTGCAAAATACAGAGATTCGTGGTTGGAGGTCTGCACGGCCAGCTTGTGTGTAGCTTGGCGACCGCAGTTTTTCTTTGTGGTCTTGTTCGAGGTAGGTCATGCATGGATAAGTCGTTCTGTGTACTCAACACATTTTCATGCTTAGATGGCCGTATTTGGATTCGGCATTGGATTGAACGTGAGTAGTTTGGCGTCTGTAACCCGCTGTCCGGATTGTAACGTCCAGTAGGTGACCAACGTCGTGTTCCTTGGCACACCAGCACCAGTTGGATTTGGGTACAGTCCGTATATCACTTCCGGGTCCTATGCCACTCCGATGGTCAGTGCTCGAATGTGCATTGTCATGGGTTATCAAGTTAACGTTTTCTTCAGATTGCAGTTGTGATTGGTGAATTGATTGGTCGGTTCGCAAATGACTGGATCATGAGATTCAGCATTCGGAGGAACCAAGGCGCCTTCGAGGCCGAGAGCCGATTATGGTGGGTGTACATGAATGATACACACCGAAGCACGGCTACAGCTCACAATTGGACGCTAGGATATGTTACATTGGGATGCCACTGTTCCTGTGCGGCTTTTTAGTTCTCGGAGCGGGAATACAACATTTGAAGATGGCCGCCGTGATAATGGGATGGGGCATTGCGCAGGTGGCGATAATGATAATTACCGTCGTGGTCTGTAAGTGTTCGATCGCTGATTGGCTAAATGGGCCATTGAACGTGTTTGAAGACGCATATTGTAACGACTGTTTCCCAAAGCATCAGGTGGGTCATCTCTATCCACGACTCGAGTCGGTCGCTGACTCATCGCTTCACTCAGGGAGAAACTAGCGCGTTGATAAACTTTGCACGTACGCTTGGTGGTGAGCACTTCGTTTGTATTAGGTATCATTTTAGAGCGGACGCGCGCAGGATTTAGCGTGGCATACTTTCAAGTTCCGTGGGCGACCAAGTCGGGCGCATTAACGGTCATGGGCGTCGAGGCAGCGTGCGTTTGCTTGCGTTTTCGGTCTCCCATCCTTGCGCTGACAGGTATGATACAGGATCACGATCGGCCTGTTTTTGATCGCAGTACCTTTGGTACAGACAAAGGGACCCTACTTCCGGGTATGTCTATGTTGTTTTGGCTTGGGTTCGATGGACTGACATGATATCGAAGCAACGGTTTGCGATGTGATATCTATGTATACGGAGCAATTTAATCGGGTCGATCCCTTTTTATTCTTCTTGTGACGGTCGAACACATAAAATGTAGATTAATCCGTTCACTGCACGATTAGATGATTCAAAGTACAGCTTGAGTTATGGTTTCCGCTTAAACGGCGCATAAAGTGAGGTCCACATTTATCGGGACGGTCTATTACATAATAATACAATTTTGTGTTCCCAATCGTTGCGGTGTTGAGACTTTGTCTTGGACCTACTGGACCCGTTACTCGGGCGTTCACAGTGATTGAGAGAGTGATGGAAGAAGGTCCTGTTGAAAATGCCACGACTGGTAACGTTTGCGCGCTTGCAACGGGGTTGTGAAGGCAATTATGTAAGTTAGGAACAATTTCCTGGTGACCCACTCATCTTTTATTTTGAACCATCTACTAATCATGTTCTCGCTAACCATAGCCTCTCTTTTACTTATTTCTGCTTCGGCGACCGTAAAAGCCTCACCCTGTGTCGCTTTCGACATCAACTGGAACTTGCTCGCATTCGACCTGGACGGAAAAGACTGGTCCGCTGGTACACAAGACACTTGGTCTGGAAGTGAGACCATGTCATCTGTAAAACCTTCCTTGTCTGAACCTTTTCCACAGGTGGACAAGCTACGGATATCACCGCCAGTGGTCGCCCGTAGGAACCCATCATACTCATACACAGCGATCCACTGACGAGCCTTTAGGCCTTTCGATGGTACCAACACCACATGCTACCTTTCCCAGGTTAGCACGCCTTCCCGTGTGTTTGGTCTCGTCTGAACATCCTCCACAGTATACCAACGCCATCTATGTTCTCAACGGCGACGCCAAAAACCCGTCTTCCCTTTACATTTACGATGCTGCTGCCAAATCTTGGTCCACCCAAGCTACGACACTTGGCTCCTTTGATACCACTTCTTTCGATGCCATTCTGGACCACGACACCAACGTGTTCTGTGATTTTCATTTTCTTTAGGTCCCCGTCCTCTGAGTGACTGACATGAAGCGGTTTCAGATGCGCTCTCCCACGGAAGCTTGTTCTCGCTGGACATGGGTCTGCTCAACTCAGCCAACAGCACGGCAATCGCGTGGACCGACGATGAGCAGTCACCGTATCCATCTAGCTACCAGCCCGTGATGGCCTTGGCCCAAAACCACATTCACTTCCTCGATGTCCCTAGCGTCGCTGCCGGATCTGCAGATATCTTTGTCATTCATTGTATGTGTCGATGTATCTCCGTGACGTTCCGATCTCAGTCACGAATTTTATGATAGACTCGTACTTCCAGCCTCAGTCTCAGGCTTATCCTCTCGCTAACGGAGGCGCATTCCCTGCTACTTATGGACAGGCAACATCGTTCTTCCAAGCCAATGGAGTATGCTTTGCATTCCGACCTTGTGTTGGGTTGATTGAGTTTTGTTTTAGGTCCAACAAGAGTTTGCTTTCATCCCCGAAGATTCTTCCGCAGTCTACGTCATCAATGTGGAGGTAGGGCGTTCATTGCGGGCTCTGGCACCTTGTTACTTAAAGAACATGATTGTCAGACCAACACTACCCAACAGCTTGCAGGCCCGACCGTCAAGGACCCGAAGGCTACTTACTTTGCCAGCATCGACTCTCTCGTCCAACTCTCTAGCAACGGCACTGTCTCTTTCCTTCCTTACCAGGAGAACAGCACATCGACAAACGCGGCGGCTTCGTGGTCGATCGTAAAAAATCTCGCTTCTGCCGCACCTCCTTCCTCCACTACCGCGTCTCCTTCGGGTACACAGAGTTCCCCGGGTAGCAGCTCAACAGGAAAGAGCTCTGGGTCGACCAGTGGGACAATTGCCGGAAGCACTATCCACATCGGACTTGTTCTCGCTGCCGTGCTTGGAGCGATGGCATGCCTTGTTTGACGTGGTGCGAGGATGATTCACTCACCTCTCGGACCAATGCATTGGACTTTTAGTCGTGTTACTCGATTTACGGTACTGACAGATGGTCTAGTTTACTCGTTTGTTTTTCTATGCGCGTCGACGAGTTGGTTTTTGTCGTTTGCTTAATGTATTTGCGATCGGTGGTGGATCTATCGGTTCACTGTGCTTCCTCCTGCCAGGAAAGATGTCCATTGTGGTTGCATTCAACAACTTATAAGTATGGGCATGTCAATGACACCGTGTTGAAATGAATAACCACCGACTCGGTTAGGGTCGCGTTGATGATTTAACTCACTTTTTCCCGAACCGGATCTTTCTCCCGCCTCACTCAGCTTTCCCATCCTCCTCCACCCATCGCCCTGTCGAGACTGCATGTTCGTAAAGGAGTCCTTCACGCTATCCTCTCTCTCTCTTGGCTCAGATGACTGGGATCGCTCCGACGGCGACATTAGTCCTGCAAGCATCACGTTTAACCGGCGCGCATTGAACACCACGCCACGCAATTCGGTCCTTTTCCCTCGCGATGGCGTAGAGGACACACCCGGCCGCGGTGGTAGTTGCCCTGGAGGCAAAGGCAAAGACGGGCGGTCGCTGAGCGAACTGATGCGGTTACATGCCGAAAAAGGGACGGATGTGAGTTTCAGCACGGAGGAAGCATCGCGGGTGGCAGATTTGCTGAAACAGTGGGTGAGCACATCCTTTTCGTCCGTCTCCATCCCATAGACCAGACATTGATGTTGTTTATCCTGGCGTTGCGCAGATAAATTCAGGCACGTCCCCATACGAAGACGAAGACGACTTTTTCTCGCGTTCGAGTCAGGACGACGCGTCGTTGAGGTTGAAGCGATCGTCGAGACCGCCAATGGATGCAAATGGGAGACCGCGTGGTCAGAGCGAAAGCGTGACTGTGCGGCCGTCCCACCCCGACTGCACGAGCTCGAGCTCATGACGACGGTCGTTGCGGTTCTCTTTCGTCCACCTCGCCTTTTTCCCCACTCGTCTGCTTGCTTTCCATGTCATGCATGGCGATGGTCCTTTTTTTAATGGGATTTCCGAGGATCTAGACTTTTTTTTTTTTTTCACGACTGCTTACGACCAGCTATTACGACTCGGATGATCACGACCAATCTAGCTTATCTTTATTCCTGGAATCTATTCACGCGCTAGGGCAATGCATCTAATGAATCGATGGCACATTTCCTGGTTCTCAATGTGTTCGTGATGCATCATCGCCTATCATGTCCTTCGAGCCGCGTCGGCCCTCGTCACACCTGCCCCAATGCACGACAGGCTACAAGACAATTTGGAACTGGGAATCCATCATTAGCTCCGAACTGTTGCGCTCGCCAGCATCCCGACCGCCTTGTCACAGTTTTTCGCTTTGGCGACGATGTGGTCCTGAGCAGGTCATCATTCTCTACGTCGTCGCCGTCGACAAGAGGTTGGCTCTGACACGTGGTTCAGGCATATGTACTGCGCGAGCCGTCCGTCTTCGCCTCTGCATCCCCCCGTTTCCAGGGCCT
>JBBPRP010000603.1:0-12387 GCA_038093135.1 Leccinum longicurvipes
AAAGAGTCAAATCTTCAACCTGACTCTCTACTTTTATTCATGTTCAATACATAGATAAATACTATAGAAGTAGTATATAAAGCTGGCTCAATTGCCCAGTTAATACAAGCTGTTCTTACAGTTTAATCTTTACCTGCTTCATCTGCAAACTCCTCAACTCCCAGTAAGTTCTCACACCGAGTTCCCTAGTTGCATACTGCGCCCAGAGGGATTCCCAAATCCATATCCCCTTTGGGTTCTTAGATCCATCGTTGGTACTTCACGCATGCCACTTGATTCCTACATTTTGCGACGGTCGCACACATGAGCTGCTTGCATCCGGGCCCTCACTGGCTAGGCTTCCTGGTGAGGAAGATGATTGGGCGGCATACTACATTAATATGTAAGGTTATGGCTGGTTTATGAAAAAATCTACTCATAGCTCAGCAATACAGTTTCGCTGACCACGATATGTTTTCCAGATTCGCGGGAATAGGAGTTGGTCATGCTACACAGAAGTTAGGTGGAGACACACCTGGCCTAGTCATAGAATCACACGAGGATGACAATGACAGCGACAATCCAGAGACATGCTGGCAGGAGGCTAGCAAATATCAGGCAGCATGTGAGGGTCATGATGCAAGTGATGGTGAAGAGGGGCATGGTGATGGTGACGAGGCTGATGATGACAATGATGGAGATGATGACGAGGGTGGGGATGATGATGATGGCGATGATGACGATGATGAGCATGATGATGAAGATGACGATGTTGAAGATGATGACGATGAGGGAAGCGATGGCGAGGAAGGAGAGATGTGATATATGGTCTGCAGTCCATTTCTCCTAGTCATCTTGTCTCCTATGTTGTAGGCACGTTTGGCACACCCGTAGCTACTGTAACCTGTGACTATTGGATGGTACACTGACTGAAGTTGTATGGCTTTGCATTCATGGCTGATGGATCCCTAGTCGAGTGAGTGGCGCCTCGGTGAGAGTACTCAGTGTCCGAGCATTCTGTGCTTCAGGCATCCCCAAGAAATGTAGGAGGGCCTTACTATTATTAAGGTGCTCTCTCTTGTAACCATGTCAGTATTACACATAATGGCCACATGTATTTGTTGGATTGTGCAGGCCTGGGTCTACATATGTGACATAGTCGAGAACTGGTATAAATTTCTTCTAAACTTGCATCACCCCTGGTGACGTTCATACAAACTTATACAGTTTGTAACTAAGCCATACATTGCACAAGTTAAGTCAGACGAATAATCACCAGGTGAATGGGTGAGATCACCAGGAAATGACAGGATAACACAATCTGGCAATGATGTTGTGGTTGTGATGGTTGCGACACTTGAGTCAAAATTGAGGAAGTCGGCAAATGCTTATAAACCCCCTTATAGTGCAGGTACAATTTGGTCGGAGTCACACACCCTTATATATGCCTTATATATGTCTTATATGTCATTTATATGTTATTTTATGGTGGCCAATAATCTGTCTGCCTATATAGGTTTATATACCCATGGCAACACAAATCAGCCTGAGCCATATGGTGTAATTACTATAAGGCTTTTGAACTCTGAGTGATGCAGCAAGTTAGGAAGAACGACTCGGAGTCGACCAGCCCAACCATGGAAAGCGACTCGAGGATAACGCCGTCGCCGGGTCTAAGTTCGGTTCTGTCTCACTTGACGGTCTCCCTTCTCATATTTGTCGCGGTGTGCGTTGTGGGAGGCTAGACATCCTCTAGCACGCCGGGGAAGGAATTGCCTGCATCCAAGGATCAACGATTTAGGAAGCGTTCGACTGATATTCACCATTGGAAAAAATAGACCGTCGCAAACCTCGGAATGCTTCAGACTCCCGCCAGCATCCGTTTCTCGCAGGAAGAAAAAAAAAGACAAGGCATCAGATTCACTCTCGGCACGGCGTCCCTCCCCCCCCCTTCTCATACTCAACATGCTGCCCGTCCAGACGTGGCGCATAGCCCGTGCCAAGCTGCTGCTCGAATTGTCGGGCGCGGTGAGCCTCCTCGAAGGCGTGCTCGCCGCTGACGATGGCCACCGTGCATCGAGGCCTGATACCTCACAGTGGGCTGGGCCGGATGGCTGCTCGCGACGCCGAAGAGAGACCGGGGCATTGCCGATACCAATGGTGGACTCAGCGTAAGTATATGGGGATACCGACGCGCTGCCCTTGATCGCCACCTCGCCCCCATGCCAGTGACTCCCAGGTACTGCTTCAACTCTACATTCCACAGTTTCGAAAACATCGCTTCAGGATCCTAATCATTGGTAAGCAAATTGTAATACAGCGTAGCAGTGTCATATGTCCCGCGAACCCATACAACCAAACTAAAAAAATCAATGGTGAATGTGAGTATGCCATCGTGCTTTCGTGCATCATCGGCGAACACCGTTTCGTTCTAGCTTATTGAGACTGAAGGGGGTCTGTTATACGTCTTCAGGCTTTTCGTTACATCATTCAGGAATACGAAAGCATTCATTCAACTTAACCCGTCTTTCGAGTATGCGATCAGGATATAAGAGGAACACGATCAGTGATTATATTGACGTACAAAGGTATATAACAAACACTGCCGAGAGCAAAGACAAACACGTATTCGTGATCGCATATTAAACCGATTGAGTACCTTGAGTATTCCTTCTCGCAAAGGTGTTTCGTCGTCAGTCGTGGCGGGCAATCGAAAAGTCTTTGAACCAAGTATATTGTTCCTTTGGGGTGGCGTATGCTTTACCGTGACCTCCGAAGAAGGTGCTGGATGGGGATGAATGTGCTGTGGCTCGGGTCATTAAATAAGGTACAGCACCTGAAGAAAAGACCTAGGAACTCTACAGGCTGTTCCAACCCAGCTGCAGCCACTCGTAATGCGGTGTTAACGGAGTATGGAGGCGAGAGCGAGAGACCTCTTACCGGTCGACTTGTTCTTCCTAACTTGCTGAGTGATATGCCTATAGAAGATGTCCGCTCGATGGATCATCGGTTGCCCATCTACGAACAGCGTGAACATGCCGTCGTTTTCTCCGGGCGTATTGAGAATAACAGTTTGCTTCAGGTGCGTCCAGTCTCCGGCTGTGAAATTGAAGGCACCTCGGCCGATGGATAATCCATACGCAGTGTCGCAAACGGACGCTGCATCTGCGCACAGCGCCTCTGTTTGTCTGTCCTTTGGTGCGTACTACCGAGGAGGTGCATCCCATTGAGTATGGTACGTAAAAAGTGGGGAGAAATAAATCGGTGCGCATACCAGATAAAGTTCACCAATGCCCTGCGGGCGCCACATCAAACGCGTGCTGAAGCAGTCATCAGCAGATTTCCCACCCGAGCACCCAGTATGTCCCCCGAACAATCCCGGTAACTTCCCCCCCTTAACCCAATCGAAATCGACAGGAAAAAAGACGCTATAATCCAACGTGACGTTGTGCGCACCGGACAGGTTGAGCGGGGTCGCATAAAAGTCAGCACCGCCCTCGGGTTCGCTGCTCGGATTCACAGATTTGGCTGGATAAAGCAGCTGTAGGATCGTGGATGTGGTGGTGTTATGGAACGGGGAAGGTTCTTGAAGCGGTTTGGCGGTTGAAGCTATTGCCTGGGGTGGAACTTGAGCGACGATGTGAACGTTCTGTTGGCCGCTGGGAAAGTATGTGATGTTGAATGTGGAGAGATCTGTCATTTGCGGGGGTGCAATCCATAGAGTGCGATTGCTCCAAGTTGAAGATGGTGCAGTTGTAGGTAGTGCTGCAGGTGCAGTTGCGGTCACGACCACGGTGACAACGCTGGGTGGAGGCGGCGGTACACTGATGGTAGTCGTCTCGAAAGTGGTTGCGACTTCGGTTATGAATGCAGTCGAGACACTAGGTGAGGCAAGCCGTGAAGAAAATGAAGAAGACGAAATGGCGGATGGAGGGTAGGAGACAGTGGTGGTGGCACTCAATGGACCGTCGAAATCGGTAAATCGTGAAGACGTAGTGTCAGTGGGTTCCAAAAGGGAAGTCGGAGCGACAGATAGATTAGAGGTGGTGAGAAGCAGACTGTTGTGCTGGGTGAACTGCGAGGATAGACTAGTAACAGTCACATGTTGCATCAGGTCGGATGAAATCTGGGGCTGGCTCGACGTAGCTGGAGCTGAAAGGACTCCACAGGCGACCTGCGCTAGGTAATAGAGAATAAGAATCATTATCCCGACCTTTTCGTAGGGGGTAGCAGTGAGGGGATGTCATCTCTAGCAATGAATCGATCCATATCATGCAACAGTTGCGATCCAGACCGATTACTTAGTACACTGAAACCATTATCGCAAACCTGAAAGTCAGTAAAAAAATAAACATAATTTTTGGTTAATAGAACCATGAATAATCCAATGTTCCGCTTCACTGCGGTCTTGCTTGAGTGGGTGCACAATGGACTGATAGATTACGATCCATAGCCTGGAGGGTAGCCTTCCTCTAATGGTGTGGCGCAGGATTTCAGGAAAGTATACATCGAGTGGTCTGACCTGCAATAGGTATTGCCAGTTAGTTGTTGGGTCATACCCCGGGCCTACCAGGGTCGTCCAAGTTGGATGTGGTGACGGTAGCACCAAACAAGAGGATTACGTAACCGGGCTCAACACTTTGGGGCGGCAGCACCTCGTCGCACGACCACGACTACGCCTGCCCTTCATATTTATGTTTTCATCATCATACGCACGACAATGATCTCGAGCATATTTCCAGCTACATTGCGCGTTTTGTTGGCTTCGCTGCTTTGGCAAGAGGACGTGCCACCTCACACGTCTCGAAGACTGTCGTTCCAACTGCGACACCAACACGCAGTGACGAACACATCGCGTGTTGTCTTCTCCAACGTTGATTCATCTCAGCTCCTAGCTCACTCACTATACACGCCCGAGGATCCGTCCGACTACGACATAGGCACACGTCACCTTATTACGCATCGACCTTCTTCGTACGCCGCCTTCTATGGTGCCCGCCATCGTTCGATGCGTTACGGTCAGAACGATGGTGCTTTATGGAATCGAGAAGAGGTGCTCGGTCCGGATGTGACCGACCGGGAAACGCTACTATCTCTTGCGAAGATGTCCTTTAACGCCTACAGTGCGGGTCCCGACGTGGGCTGGTACAACGTGGACGGATTCAACAATGCAAGTCAATCTTTATCCTTTCTATGTGATATGTGCTCATTGTTCGTGTAGACGATCCCCATTGGATGGGAGCCCACGGACGATGGCCTTCGTGGTCACGTTTTTGTGTCGGAAGACAACTCTACTGTGGTTCTTTCATTGAAGGGCACATCAGCTGGGTGGATCGCTGGTGGGGGAGGTCCCACGGTACGAAAAGATAAGCTGAACGATAACATGCTGTTTTCCTGTTGTTGCGCTCGTGTGGGTCCGACATGGAGCACCGTTTGCGGGTGCTACCAGGGTGGCGGGATATGCAGTCAGGAGTGCATAGAGACTTCGCTCCAAGACGATGATTTATACTATTCGGTCGGAGTGGTAAGCGATCTTGCTTGTTAACCCAAGCCGTTGACGACAGGTCGATCCTGTAGAACTTATACAATAATCTCACCTACATGTATCCAAATTCTCGTATCTGGGTAATTGGTACGTGGTTTCTCGTTTCTGTTTTTTTTTTTTCTGGAATTACATTTCAGGGGCATCGAGCACTAATGTGAGTCTACAGGTCATTCACTGGGCGGTTCTGTCTCCTCCCTCATTGGAGTTACTTTCGGTGCGCCAGTCGTAGCGTTCGAAGCACCGGCTGAGAAGCTTGCGGCTACTCGATTGCATCTCCCCTCTCCGGTGTGTTGAGTCTGACATTTCCATTGACGCCGTGCTAACATGCTTCAAAGCCATCGACACAGCACGTCACTCACGTCATACATACAGCAGATCCGATAGCCATGGGAGTGTGCAACGGGATTACATCCACTTGTTCAATTGGTGGTTATGCTATGGAGACCAAGTGAGCAGTCAATGTTTCCTGCGTATTTAGTTGGAAATAACTAACGACCATTCTACAGATGCCACCTTGGCCAGGTTATATTGTATGATACAGTCACTAAGCTCAAATGGGGTGTGGATATCCGAACACACTCGATAGAGGAGGTTGTCGAGCGCCTGCTGTCTCAGGATCTCGAATGGGCTGATGAACCCCTACCGGAAGACGAGGACGAGAGCATCTCAGCGATAAGCTGGCCCTGGTGGGGCAGCGGGGATAAGGACGAGGATGAGGATAAGGAAACCAAGAAGAAAGTGAAGCTTCCGGTGCCGGTGGCGAAAGAAGAAGTGGACTGTGTGGTACGTTTTTGTCTTGGTTTATTATTGACAGTAAGCTGACACTAAAGACAGGATTGTTTTAATTGGGAGTACAGTGAATGAGAAGAGTAGATCACAATCCATCTATATGGAGTACACCCCTTGGTTCCTCTCGGTAAATAATGGTACTAATCTAATCTTTTCCTGGATGTTCGAATCTCGTCGACAGGTCAATTTGCATAATAGCATGCTGTTCTATTCTGATTGAACCTTTTTACTGAGGATATTCCCTTCCACAGTATACCGCGATGGTGTCAGCCTTGTTCGCCCCGCATGCTATGCCCTTATCTGCATGCCTTTTCACACCACTCCAAATAACAAGAGTCAAATTCGTGGTTGAGACTCACCAGCACGGACATGCCATACTACCAGAGTAGATTGGCCGCCTGACCAGCAAAATTTAGTGAATAGTACAGCGAGGAGGATTTGGCCCCATTTCTCCAGAGAGGATTATTACAGACGAAACGGGCGTCTAGTGGTATATCACACGTCACATCTATATCAGTGCCCATATACATGCAAGGAAGCCTATGTATGTAAACACAAACGAAGACAACGACGGCTTCCCAGCTTGGCTCAGGTCATGAACAAGCTGCGCTGGATGCAACAAGGGACGGATTAATCGATCAAGATTGATCGATCCCCATGCTAGTGATGCCGCCCCGGGCCCGTAATCACATTGAAAGAATTGAAACGAGAAAGCTGGAAATGAACGTTTCAAGAATCTGGTAGCAACGGCCGAGAACGACTGCCAGTCATGTAAAATCGATCTGACGTTCATTTCGGAGTACATGGCCACACAGGGGTCGAGGTGCTGCCGTCCGGGGTGGACTAATTGTCACCCGTTTGTAATGGCGGTGACGAGTCCTGGGCTCGAGTTACTGCGACCTACACGGGTTGAAGCTGGCACCCAGTGTTGATACCTCAAGGAATGTATAGTGAAAGCGCACCAAAACATTGAGTGATGAACTATGGCTCCTGCTATGTCTGTGTGCGAAGAAGGACGCTCGGGTCACCCTCTCCAAAGATCGGGGCCGAACCATAGGGAAAGCGATGTAGAGTGAATAGGGGCAGGTAAGGCTTGCGAAAGCTCACGTCAAGGGCTACCGTTCAGCATTCAGCTACCAATCTTAAGTAAGCCCTATCGAGTCGGGTTGGCCAGACTCGCAAAGGGGCTACGGCGATACAAGGACGCGACCCCGGATAGATTGGTTGCGAGGCGAGGTACCACGAGTGGGGGGGCTTCCTACTCAAAGAAGAGGGTGGAAGACAAGAGTGGAAGAAGGGGAATTTCCCACAGGTGGTTAGGCAGGCTCTTTCGGGCGTTCACTTGTACTTTTGCGGTGCCATGCGGTACCCACGTTGGCACGCGATCTCATCCGTACGACATGAACAACAGGCAAACATACTGACATTGATGTTGAAACATTGACCGGTCAATCCGCATAGACAAGCCTGGCACGAGTAGAAAACGGAGGATCGTATCTCGTGGCGTTTTATGTCTGACGTTTTGTTCTGTTTGGACTCGAGGCGGTGGCACAATCTGTTCGACTGCCGAAAAGAGTTACGACGGTCAGGGTTCTCCACCGACGGCGAGAAGGCTTATTCCAAGCCTTAAAAGCGCCGGATCGGGGATAAAGTTCTCCGGTCACCTGTCGGTTGCTGTAATCGTCTGTGAGAGTCGTATGACCCGACGACTGCCACTCGCGTCCGAGTTCGGTCGCCACTTCGAGCTAACCATATGTTTCGCCTCGTCCGTTTTATTGACGGGACAATCCGCTCTCGATCGATGTCACTTCCTTTTGACGCGAGTCAGAGTGACATCGGTCATTAGTGCTTTTCGGACACGTTTTCCTAATAATACAGAGGACGACCTCACTACTTGAACACCTGTAGAATCCTATTACCTTCCATATGCGCAAAATACCATGATCCCTATTCAAACCAGTAAGGAAAAGAAGAATACACATCCAGAGCCGCTGCAACAACCCGAGAACCATCAGGCCATCTATTAGATTTTCGTAGGTCGATGTCGATGGGAGCACATCCGAAATAGATCAGCTCGTCCTATTAACAATGAGCGCTGTCAGCCTCCGCTCGTACGTTCACATCTAGGTCAGCCTCACGTAGCCATCATTGTCGGCGCAACAGACGGGCTGTTGAGCGCACGACGCTTCACTTCCCGTGATGGGAGCGCAACCGATCCCAACACGACCCTCAGTGGTGGGAAGGGCGATTCCCAGGAGTCCCGTAAGTTCAGTCACTGTTGCATCAGTCGTCTGTGGTGTGGGTGGTGGTCAGCACGCGGTCAACAAAAACAATCATACAGTCTGATGCAGAGAAATCCTACATCGTATGTATTGACGCAGCATTGGATCGGGCCAGTCTCGCACCGAGGATGTCGGACTTCGAACATGTTGGGTGCGGCGGCAGCAGTCCCAGCGAGGGCAGCGACGGTGAAGAGAAAAGCACGGACGTACATTCTCGTGGCGGCAGAGGGGATGGGCTGGATTGCTTGGAGCGAGTGGGGGAGAGCCGCCTCGTTGACTGTGAGACGCTGTCAAACTTGGGGCTTTCTATACATATATATATAGGGTCTCTGAGGGCCCCTCAACACCCCCCTTTCCACCACACACAGCCCCTTAGCCTGCAGGTACGCCGTGTGAGCATGCGTATAAATTACGCACGAATCATCCCATAATTTACGGCATGCCGTCCAGCCTATCCAGAAATACACTTTTACGGGTGATCTAATAGCAACGAGAAAGGACTGAATGCGAACTCGTTGTTCGAAAGTGTTATAATGATTGTCTTCCTACATCTGAAATAGTCCATCTAGGGTGAGGACATAAGGTGGCAAATGACATAGGGCGTACGCAAGTCTGGTATAGTCGTGGTAATGTTTCATCAATCTGTGGCCGAACGAGGGTCTAACCTGGACCAGCCCGGCAGAGTCGCCTAGTACGTGGCTGCGCCAGCCGAAGCTCTGAATTCCCCATCCATGAACGAGTACCCGGCAGTATTGGGAGGACTCGACATTCCTTTGTGGCCTCAGAAAAGCAAAAACAATACATGGGTAAGGGATTTGACGTAGCTGTCCACCACAGTTTACGGTGAGGTGGCCTAGGACCTAAGGAACTTGATGGGGCTGGGCATAGCTGGGCGGCGGCTTCACTGAGCACATGTCGTACGTGTGGGAGAAATGGTGGTTCCACCGGTACCGGTGTCCAAGTTTTGGCTTTGCGATTACGTAACCAACTCGGTGTTTGACAAGTGTCGACAGTTCAAATTGCCCCAAGTCAAGATCCTTTTTTTGGGGGGGTTCTAGGAAGCGAATGCTTTGGGCGCTTATTTGTCTTTCCTTCCAAGCACTTTCTGATGCAAAAAAGCAATCCATTTATGGGACTGCTATCCTTGCCGACGACTCATCAACGTCGACGAGTTCTCTAGCCAACCCTTAAATGTCAGCATGTACAATAGTATTCGGTTGTGGGACTCCGCCGAGTCCTCAAGTCAGCCTATCGGGAAATTCCTTTGAGTCGGGCCTTGACGCCCTCACAGGACGATAAACAGCAATGCGGGAACTCCAAAACATATGGCTTATGAGGGGATATGCATTATCCCCAGTATGCGTTAGGAGGGAGTCGACTGTATATTATAAGCGATGTACCAAGAAGCTCTAGATGTGATGAGTCCTTCCACGGCATCTGCCACTGTATCTCACTGAACGCGCATTTTTGAGTAATGTCCGTTGAGATGACTTGGTTTGGCTGTCGCCGGGCCGGGTCACTCAGCCTATCAGATGAGTCGCCCAACCTTTAATACTTCTCTTCGCCAATTCAGCTGTACCCTGAGTTAATAATATAGTAAGCACTTCCCGTCATTTTAGTTGCTTCTCCTCGCACCCAAAGAACAATAAGTCTGAATTGGTGGTGCAGAAGAATGATCATATTCCAGCATGGTATAGTTGTGTAGTAAGAGAACCGCGACTGAAGGAAACGGAATTTCGCGCCGATGGTAGTAGGAAGTTCGGCCGCGCTTCTCAACAGAAGTCCTTGCGGAAATTGCCAAGTGTATCAGCCATCTATTCGTATTCTTTCCCCACAGCGCGTGTCAGGTTTGTGATATGGCGCCGCGGGAGTCAAGAGAGTCGTTCGGATAACACCGAGCCATTCCTATACTTTACTGTAATTCATACCTAAAATCGACAGAATGGTCTTGATCTCTTTGAGTGCACGCGCACAAACTCGTGTCACCGAGCCTGGCTTGGTCTCGGACGCGTGCCAGTAGAATCTGGATGAGAGCCGTGGGAAACCCAAACGCGTGACGAGTCACGACGCGACTTGTGCGGACGCGCCTTCTGGACTTCGAAGTATGAATCAAATGTCTTGCAAGCGGACGTACGCATTTCCTTTATTTCTCCTCCTCCTCAGCTGCCACTTACGCTCTCCCCACACAGCGTCCGCGTCGAGTACACCCGCGAGCACGACAAGTATCTAATCAAATACATCGCCAAGTATTGTCCGACCAAGGATGGCCGCAGCGGCCGGAAGTTATACGAGTGCTTGGTAGAAGACGTACGTCCCCTCTATGTTTTGTTTTTTTTCACAGGATCCCATCCAGACCTGAACCTAATCGTGCGCGTTCAGGAACAGAACCAATGGCCGTGGGCCGTCCACCACACCGCGCAGTCCTGGCGCGAACGCTACGTCAAGAACTCGGACAGGTTCGATGCAGCCATCCTCGACCATCAAAACAAACATCGCACAAAGTCCGGTGCGGGAAAGAAGAGAGCCGTGGAGTCGACATCGGTCGAGACGCTCGGGCCACCCGCGAAGCGCGCGAAACGCGAGGGGGAAAGAGTGCCTAGTAGGTGTGTCTATGTTCTTTTTTTCTATGTATGAGCGCGATCGATGACATCGTGCGCTAGTGAGACGCCAACAGAGCAAGGGTTATTTACGCAAGACACAAATCCGAGCTCGCCGACGCCGACGCCGAACCGACACCGTGCACCGCGACGAGCTCTTCCTTCTCCCGAGCCAGAACCGACGCACAGTCAAGACTCTACCCCTCAAAGACCTACTGATACGACTGAAACATCTTCCATTCCAGACCTTTTATCTGTACAAATACCAGGTGACACGCTCGAGTCTACCGGAAAGCAAGTACCACCGCCGACGGATGGGGAACCCCAGTCTCAACCTCAGCCTCTCACCTCATCTCGTTCCACGAAACGCTTCAAAGAACGACCCCGCGCTACGTCCGACGTGTTTGCCTCCGATCCACCAACGTCTCAGGGGGATGCTGTAGCCGTACCTGACGTCAATGTTGCAGGTCCCTCTTCACAGACCCGACTGACTCCTGCATCCCATACGGGTGCAGACGATATCCCCGTTCCTATCTCTATGCCTACATACCCTCGTGCGCCGCCACGCCTCGTCAACACGTTCCAAGGTCAAGTCTTGGTCGATCGAAACGGTCGTGTACCGCGGCTGCTTTCTCAGGGGGAGAAAGATGTACTCAGAGAAGAGGAAGAAGAGGGAGAAGAAGAAGAAGCCCAAGACAGTGCACAATGGCCCCCCGTTCGCGGTCGTGCGGCCAAACAAAAGAAGGCGAGTGAACCAGAGGCCGAGGTCGATGCACACCACCCATTTAGCCGGCCTATCGTTCCACCTCGGCCCGAGGCTCCCAAAGAGACGGGCGAACGAGAACCTGGTGGTCAGCTGCATCCCCCTACGGGACTCATACCCCCCATCATCGACGGAACGTTGCCTGATCTATGTACCGAGATTCACGGTGTTGTCACTGAAGTGGTGAGTCGGCAATGTCAAGACGTGGCTACGTCTGGCGCGTCCCCCATCAAGCGCGTCGTGTCACCACCCTCTGGGTCTACCTCACGGCCTGATCTGCTAAACGCTGTTCTCACAAAATGGCAGCTCAACAAACCATCCATGTTCCCTCCACCGCGTGCCTCGTCCCCCTTTCGTCCGGAGCCTCCTCCGCCTGGAGGGCATCGTGATCGTCATTCACCTCCCCAGCTGCAGCCACAATTACAATCACTG
>JBBPRP010000604.1:0-12379 GCA_038093135.1 Leccinum longicurvipes
CCATAAAAATGATGTCAGATGGTGTAAATTGATGTAAAGAATGGTCCTGTAAAATTTGAGACCAAGTTTATAGGAAGAATCTTTTTGTCATTTTCTGTCCAGCTCTAGCCAGCTAGGTACCTTGCTAGGACAGTCTGGCTAGAGCTGTCCAGCTGAGGGTTGGTTTGCTGATGTTGTTGTGTACATCATAGCACTCTCTGACCTTGGTGCTTAACAAAACATGGTTCTTGTGCCAATGGCTAGTTTGGGGAAGTGATGCTGGCTATATCAATGATCTTAGGGGGAATCAGAGACCACAGAACACAAAAAAAAAGTCACCTGTGCCTGTGTCAAGAGATGCTGCAACATTTTTCAGTGATAAATAAGTCAACTTGTTGGATTTGAGGATGTCAGACCTGAGTTTAGCTTCTGTGGTCATAGAGACCTAGTGCTAAATCCAAGTACATACTAAATGAAGTACTCTCTGAGACACACAATAGGAGACTTAATATTTGAGGCCATGCTACCAGGCTTGACCATGCAAACATGTTCAATCACTAGAGAAAAAACATACTTGCACTAGTACTGTTAGTTCCCTTATGTAAAAACTTCCAGTGTGTATAGGTGAGAATGTTTTGTCCTCTGATTGGTGAATCTAGGCTGTTATGAACCCAAGATACTGGATCATACACAAATGACAAACCATGCACCTCAAGGTCCTGCAGTGTCAATACAATATCACACACTAGTGATGGATCTAACAGGTTTGCTCTAGCCTGTGTTCTCCTCCAATGTATCTGCTATCAAATGATGCTGAATATTGTGTGCTAATCCAATACTGGAGGGAATGTGTCGAACATGAGTTTATATTGGAAATGACTGGTAAGCTCTTTGCATGCATTTTAGGGAATAAGCAAGACAAGGAACATCACAAAACTTCATACCTTGCTCCAATGGTAGATATGTAACATACAGTCAAATGGAAATTGAGGATCCCACAGACCATCATGATCAAGTTTGATGATACATTTGCTTTAAGGAACAGATGAATAGTTTGCAAATCTCTCAGCCCTTGCCAGGATTTCCCCTAGTGTGGATAATCATTCATTGCAAGGTAGATGACAGAGATGATGTACCATTTTCAAACCACAATATTAGATGAAATTGGGTCCCAGCCTCCAATGGCAAATGCAGAGACACAATTAAATAAATGAATGTTCTCAAGCCCGTCATGGAAATACAACATGGCCAATCTAGAATGCCAGAATGTGAGAACACAGAGTCACTACATTACACTCACTCATACCAATAGCATCAGAACCACACAAATACTCATGCATCATGAGAATCAGCATACATTTTGACTGGGAGGGAGTGGCTCCCCAGGGCTATACATTGTGGGCAAGTGTAATGCATATGGACTTCAACCTTTGAGGGAGGACTCCAAATGATTAGCACAACCCTCAAAGGAGCAAATCTAGCGTGCAGAGTGAAAGTAGACAACCAAACGGTACACACACGTGACATGCGAATCACTGGGTAAAAGTGATGCACAGATCTCAGGGTAGAACAATGATCGTGCATCGTACCCCCCGTGGCTCGGAAGGCAAAAGGTGTTCCATAGCCCATCGTGATTCCAGTCCATGAATGTTTTTGTTCGCTTGGCCAGTGCAACTCTAGGTCCTATATTGACAGAATAGGTCACGAGTCGCGACGATGATCGTCGGCCTGGGCGGATCACATACAGAGTCGTCCAGAGCCTCAGTAAGTGCCTTAGACCCTGACTCCATCTATAGTTTTATTGAGATACTCCGTCGAGCCCGATAGGGTGTACGTTAGTATTGTTTGAACTTGATGAGGCACAGTGAATTTGGATGAAAAAGCTATTCAGGTACTTCCGCTAGTCCGTGGGGTGGGAGAAAGAGAAGTTGGTACGCTGTTTGGACCGGATTGGGCCGTGCGCTCGCCGAGGCTGCAAGGAGTTACGAAGTCCTACTAGCACTGCCACTTCTAACAAAAGTTGCAATGAGCAACAACGGCCATGTCGATAAGGAATCTGTCTCACTGAGTGTCCTCATCAATCAAATAGACCACGTATTGGCGCCTCCAGGTCCACTCGACAATGCCTCACTATCTCGCGTACCCGTGATTCGCATATATGGCGCATCCTCTACTGGTGAGAAAGCATGTGTCAATGTCCACCAGGTCTATCCGTATTTCTACGTTGAATATCCTGGCAGTGTGACTCCAGACCACGGTAAGCATGCTAATTCGCCCCCAATTATTCGCTCACCAGTTTGCTAGTCAATCGTTACATTGCTCAATTGTTTCTATCCCTAAATCATGCTATTGCACTCTCACTCAAACGCAATCCCAGTTCCCCAACTTCCCAATGTATTCGCGCCATCATCCTCGTAAAAGGAACTCCTTTTTACGGATTTCATTTTTCCTACACACCATTCCTCAAGATTCTCATCGCAGATCCCGCCCTTGTCAACCGAGCTGTGAACGTACTGCGAGCAGGCACAATCATGCATACCAAATTTCGTGTTTACGAGAGTCACCTGAGCTATCACCTTCAGTTCATGAGCGACTTTGGTTTATACGGATGTGGTTGGATTAACCTCAGCCAAGTCTGGAAACGTGGTGCTGAAGAAGACGATCCCGACCTGGGTGCATCTAACACGCTCAAGGCGTCACCCTACTTTCGACAATCTCGCATGTCACTGGAAGTTGATGCAGCTGCTCATCAAATACTCAATCGTCACCGACTTTCTGCTCGGAGCCTGCATCACAAACTGTCCATTCCAGCACCAGCAGTGTCATCTGACCCTCTTGTCTTGAGTGTCCGTGAACTGTGGGAAGATGAACGTCGTCGTCGAATCGTCAGGGGCTTATCTCCTACGCCCAAGGTACCAATCGACTTGAGTAAATCATCCAGGGGGGAGGGTGGGGATTGGGTGGCAGAGGCACGGTGGTGGGACGAATTACGCTCTAAGATCCAGAGTGAAAAGGGAGATGGTCAAAAGATGGTGGAGAGCGAAACTGGCTGGGAAAAATGGGTCATGACGACGTTCGAAAGTGTGGAAGCACTCTGGGAGCAAGAATGGCGAACTTGGAAACCTGGTCGGTCTGGTTCTGAGGACTTGGAGGTCGACCCGCCGTTGACTGAAGTCGGGAATACGGAAAACCCATTTGCACAGTCCAGCCAGGGTGAATCGTGGATTGGCAATGGTGCTTCAACGGACATGGCTGCAGATGTCGATGAGGAAATGTTGTCGAGCCAGGATATCAATCAATTGGTCGAAGGGGATTGGTCAAAACTAGCTGATGATGAGAAGGTGGATGAAATTCTCGATGAGGAGGGCCGCATACATCAACAATTGGAAGAAGTCGTGTCTAACGTCCATGCAGGCAAGAACCACGAAGATGTCCAGCCAGCTGAGAAGTGAGTGTTTGGTAACTCAAAGTTCTTCCCATTTATCACGTTGGCTGAGTCACAGTCCACCCAATCTACTCGGGGTGGAGGGAGGACCATCTGTCGTCAAGAACCCTTTCGCAATTGCTTGGAACAAATTAATACAGACAAAGTATTGTAATTATTTATCCTGGAAATGTTCGCTCATCAGATTCGACAGGCAGAAACGATCACGCAGCTGTTCTATGGACATGTATGATTCAGAAACTCTGGACAAGTTAGAAAGAATCGCACCTCACGCATCTCGACTCTAAATAATTTGTTTAGGAGACATGCAAACAAACAAACAACCGTTCGCGACATCTTCACGACACCAAAGTAAATACTCCATGCTGTTATTAATTTGACCGTGACATAGGCATCCTCCGCAGCATTGAAGGCCCTCGACAACCGTCGGTAAATACACCTACAAACCGCGCTCTCTCCATTTCCGTTCGTTGGCCCCGGTTAGTGCAGCGTAGCTAAATCGAAGATGTGACAATGACACTTTTTTCACCACGAAGCCCAGGAACGCCACTTACTGATCAAGTTCCGACCACTCCAGGTTCAATCCACGAGAAAGAACCGGATTTTCTACCGTAAGCGTTGTTCTATAACGAAGTGATGTTTGTTCTCGATGTTTTCAGTACCTTTGAACAAGAGCCAATCGAAAACACCTCACAATCCAATTACTCAGCGGTGTTGTCGTCCTTGCCTAGGGCGTCGTACAATTCTCAACCTAGTACATCAAAGGGTCGGACTTTCGTGTACGCTCCTCGACCACCTTCTACATTGGAGCTGCTGAGCACGTTGGAACAACTTGGGCTGCCGAGACAAGCATATCGCGATCCATTTTATTCCAAGAAAGCTGATATCCCAGATGGCCCCAGAGAGTATGCCGGTCTGCTCTATCATCTCAAGGGTGGCGAAGGGCTGGATGCACTTGAGGAATGGCAGGGGAAGGAAACTCACATATCCTGTTCTTCCAAAGCCAGGAGGCTCGCAGTCCCATGTAGTGGATGGGAGTACGCCAGCATTCCTCCGAGTGTCCGACAGGTTAAGAAGTGGTTGGACGAAAACCCGTTAAAGCCAAGTAAATCCGCTACATATGACTCACAAGTTGGTGATCCTCCCTTGGCCCTCCAGCAATCAAATTCACTTGCTAGACTAGATTTCAGGGCGAACGCCAACAAACATCTTCGGTTGGCGGTCTCTACCGGCGAAACGTTCTGAATTAAACACTCGCGAAGGTCAGCACATGACCTTGTTCTCTCTGGAAGTTTTCGGTATGCCCTATCTCCCAAATACTCTGGAGCTATATTAAAAATGTTGTATAGCACCTTCTCGAGGGAATCGCATCCCCGATGCGAACCAGGATGGTATCGTCGCCATCTTCTATGCACTAGGTAACGATAACATGCATTCCGGGTTGCTCGATCAGGGCATTCTCGTGGTTCAAAATCCTCACCTGGACCCTCGCCGTTTGCGTGACCATTCCCTTGAAGCAGTCCAAGATGAACTCGAGCTGATCAACCGAATTGTCGATATCATAGTCGATGTCGATCCAGACATCCTCGTGGGCTGGGAAGTACAAGCTGCGTCCTGGGGTTACCTCAGTTTACGTGGATCTCGATACGGTATGATGGGACGCTTGCCACCTGTCAGATGCCACACTGACGCTTGCAGGACTTGATGTTTCCGAACTAATTGGGCGCGCCCCGACCACCTTATCGCGGGGTGGAACCGACGAATGGAGTGTCAGAACAACCACTACATTTAATGTCACTGGAAGACATGTACTCAACGTGTGGAGAATCATTCGCAGCGAGCAAACCCTGAGCGGCTATTCTTTCGAGAACGCTGTTTTCCATCTGTTACGCAAAAGGTTCGTAGTTTGAGCATGCTAAAACCCTCGTGACTGACTTCAACCATCTGTAGAGTTCCTCGCTATACGCCATTCGTGTTGACTGTATGGTATAACAGCGAGAGTCCCATCCATACTGCTCGAGTGCTGCGATTTTTGCGCGACCGTACTGTGATGACACTCGAAATTCTCGAGGAAGCAGAGACCATCACGAAAACTGCGTAAGCTGTCGATGTTCATGGTGATGTTTTACTTGACTGGCTGATGCGTCGACAACAGCGAATTTGCGCGCGTTTTTGGAGTCGATTTCTACTCTGTTATCAGCCGCGGATCACAATTTAAAGTAGAATCTTTCATGTTTCGTATCGCGAAGCCGGAGAGCTTTGTTCTCTTTTCGCCGAGCAAACAAGACGTACGTATTCGTCATGGAATCAAACCGGCCAAGAAAGTTGATGTTGGGGTCCCAGGTCGGCAAACAAAACGCCGCAGAATGCATGCCTCTCATCATGGAACCTCTCTCCGCGTTCTATAACGGACCTCTTCTCGTCCTGGATTTTCAATCTCTGTATCCGTCGATCATGATTGCGTACAACTATTGTTACTCGACATGTCTGGGTCGCGTCACCGAGTTCCAGGGACGAAACAAGTTTGGCGTGACGGATCTCGATCTCCCGCCTGGTCTTTTGGAGAAGCTTCAAGATCACATCACAAGTTCGTTTATTCTCTGAACCTGTGAACGTTGCTCACCACTACCACCCAAGTCGCACCGAACGGGATCATGTATGTGAAGCCTATCGTACGGCAGGGTCTGTTGGGCCGGATGTTGACTGAACTGCTGGACACGCGCGTGATGGTAAAACAGGCCATGAAGAGCGTCAAGAGCGACAAGGTCCGTCCTCACGATCCTTCCTCGGTCCCAATTTCTAGGCTGTAGTATCTCATTATTATTGGACCTTAAACAGGCACTGAGCCGCATACTAGACGCTCGACAGCTCGGACTCAAGTATATCGCCAACGTCACGTATGGCTACACGAGTGCAACGTACTCGGGGCGGATGCCTGCAGTAGAGATTGCAGACAGTATCGTACAGAGCGGTCGGGAGACGCTCGAAAAGGTGTGTGATGGAGATACTCACAAACTCGTATCATTTCTACCCATATTGATCCCTATCTGTATCGAGGCCATCGCCGTCATCGATACGACGGAGAAATGGGGAGCGAGGGTCGTATACGGTGATACGGACTCAGTTTTCGTCTATCTCAAGGGGAAGACAAAGGAACAGGCATTCAAGATTGGGTACGAGATTGCAGATGGGATAACTGCCATGAACCCACCGCCTATCAAGCTCAAGTTTGAAAAGGTAAGAACACAACGCTGTGGATGACGCACCTGAACTGTCCAGCGAGACTCACTGGCGTGACAAGGTGTACTTGCCATGCGTGCTCATGGCGAAGAAGCGATACGTCGGGTTTAAATACGAGACTCCAGACGAAGTCGAGCCTGTCTTTGATGCTAAAGGCATCGAAACCGTGCGACGCGATGGCGTGCCGGCTCAGGCGAAGATGACTGAGATTTGTTTAAAGTTCGTTGGGGTATATCGCAATCCAGCATTCTTCCTTTAAAACTCACCATCCATGTTGCAGGATCCTGTTCCATACACAAGATTTGAGCGAGGTCAAGAGTTATTGTTGCAAGACATGGTTGAAAATATTGCGCAACAGAATATCCTTGCAAGATTTCATCTTTGCCAAGGAGGTGAGAATGGGGACGTATAGGTGAGAAATTGACGCTGCTTTTTCTCTGAATGTGTAAGTAGGCTAGAGCGATTATATTTTTCTTCTACCAGCGACAAGGGACCCCCGCCACCCGGTGTCGCGGTCGCAGCGCGAAGACTTTTGGAGGATGAGAATGATGAAACTCAATATGGGGATCGTGTCCCATATGTCATCGTGCGCGGTGATCCCCATGCGCGGCTCGTGGAGAGAGCCATTACGCCAGAAGAGTTTCTAGCAAACAGGTACGTGCGATTACTCCAAGGAACACCATCAGAGTTGACAGGGATATCCTAGGCAACTGCGGATCGATGCGTCGTATTATATCTCGAGGGTTCTGATACCCCCATTGGAGCGTATCTTTAACCTCGTAGGTGCGGACGTTCGTGCCTGGTATGATGAGATGCCAAAAACGATCATGGTTGACGAACGGGATCCACTGGCACTCTCGCCTAAAAAGCGTGCGCGTATTAATACAAATAGGTTCAAGATCGACGAACATTTTCAAAGTGCGCGCTGTCTGGCGTGTAGTCGTGAGGCTTCGGACGGTGAGTGTTGCATTGCGTGCCTCTAGTGCTAATTCGATGCGCCCGTTCCAGGTATATGTGATGTTTGCCACGCCAACCCTCAAGTGACGATACCCAATTTGTTGTTTTGTTTGCGAAAAGGTGAACAAAGGCTCCTGGATACGCAGCATGTGTGCTCGTCTTGCGCTCAGACCGCGTCAACTGAGCCAAACCCGTGCATGAACATCGACTGTCCGTGGTTGTACGAGCGTATAAAGGCAGAGCAGAAACTTGCCTTTTTAGAGGGACTGCAGACGCTGGTGGATGACTTGGATGTGTCCAACGACGATGTACACGAACAGATGGACGTCGACTTGTAATGCCAACGATGACGTCTAGATAGGCGTTGGTCATCGACAGTTACCAAGGCTGGGATGTCCAGCTCACGTACGGGGTACGACCAACTGAACTTTGTTGCAAATCAACCACCAAGTCCAAACTAGATGTCATATTATGTCGCTGCTGTGGGATATACACTGCACGACCACTCTGTACAAGTAATAAACTAGTTCCTACAAGTTGAAGGGTAGTACGAGGGTGAAAAGGCGATGCGGAGACAATGGTCTTCGAGCCTAAAAGCACAGATGGGGGCCGGTATTGCCAAAGGTTATCTACCAAAATGAATGAAAGGAACCCAAGAAGTGAAGGGAACATCAGAGTCGCGAAGACGCTGGATGGCGCAGTGCAATGCTGCTGCGGCCTCCGTACTGTCTGGAACCTGGCTGGCATCCCGAAATAGGTACTCGTACACGCCCCTCGCCACCTTTGGTCCGTCCTTGTCCCTCATCGACCACATCGTCCCGATCACACTACCATACCCGGCAAGAAGCATCCCAGCCGCGAGATGAACCGATTCGTCTGACAGCGTCTCATCTCCTTGGGCAGTCTGACAAGCAGAAAGGAATGCAAGTCCACCTTTGGGGCGCGATAACTGCATAATGTCCGAGAGCTTCAAGCGACGATTGTCGGCGAGGCATAGCCCACTGTCGAGCGTTTTCTTGGGATCCTGTATCCCGTGGCATGCAAAATGGACCCATTCGTTATTCTTCAACTTCTCTACGACGTCCTCGACAGTGCCATCAGAATTCTGGAGGGTAACAAACGGGGATTTGTCGGATAATTCTCTAATGGAATTGATCTCGTCCTTTACCCAAAACAGTCTACTGAGTCCATCTGTCGATGGCTGAGGGACGGCAAGTAGGCGAAGTTTGGAAGAAGGGTCACCCAAGGTGTTCTGAGGAGACGATGCGAGCGAACTCAAAGTCGGCAAATAGGAAGATATAACAAAATCAGAAAGCTTTGTGCCCAGCTTGGGTGTGTCATAAAGGCCGGCAGCGTGTATAGGCAAGAAGGAAAATGGACCAGTTGGACACCAGAAAATTCGGGTTATCTTATTATTGCCAGATGGCGGATTCTGAGAGCAAGAACATATCGAGTTAGAATAGATCGATATCGGGTCTTTAAACCATAGTACTCACCGGAAAGCCAAGTGTCGCAAAAACGGGGTTTACAACATAATTCCAAAGGTGCTTCAGAATCATCTGGTACAACTCGTTTGGAGTATATTCTTCGAATCGTTCAAGTTCTGGCTTCGTTTTCGCATATCCTCCGATTCGTTGGAGATCCGTTTTCGCTCCCCGGTCACTACCATCAGTGAAATCTCCATCCAGCAGCAAATCGAGAAATTCTTTCGAGATGTCTATATCTTCAGTGGGAATGAGTTCGTAGAGGGCATCGCGGGAGAAAACAAGATAATGCCGCTCGAGCATCGCGCGGAGCATCCTTCGTATGACTTCCATCTGTTTGTAGCGAATTTCAGGGAGGGGGACGTGGATGACATTCTCTGACCCAGCCTCAACGATCAGTGCATCACATCTTTTTTCGCTGGCTGCGAGGTAAACGACTGGTCCTGAAATTGCCAAGGCAGCAAGTTGCTTGCTCGTTTTCGAAAGCAAGAATCGGTCGAAACCTGGCAAGGACCGTATCTGGAGGAGAAGGTTCTCTCGTCTGAGGGCAAGATCCTGATGTTTCTGGATGTCTTTCTCAAGCATTCGAGTGTCAGCAACTGAGATGCTCTCTGGCCTGGAGAATGTGGGATTGCCCCGAGTACTAGCACGTTCCAGCGCCTGTGAAATTTGTTGGAACTCACAAGCAAGGGCAGGATGCTCATGAGCTAGGTCATCAACTGGTGTGCGAAGGTGTAGGAACTGAGTCCAGACAATAGAACGCCCTTGCTCGAGCCATTCGACAGCCAGTTCAGGACGACCAAATTCAAGAGCGGCGGCAACTGAGTGACGTGTAACATCAGCTGCTTCAACGAGTAGCCGATGACGCTCGATGACCGGGAGCCCGAGCCATGCCAACTGTGGAAGAAGGTCGAGACCAAAAGTACATGCATCAAGCAGAGCCGTAGTATTTCCATGAAGTTGAGCACAGGAAATCCAGGCGCGAGCGGCACGAAAGCGAGTGGAAGCACCAGCGACGGAAGCACGAGTGGCGATAGAAAAATTATGAGAGGCAGCAGACAAATCAGAAAAATCACGCGAATGCTTGAAACGGGTATTAAATGCATCCCCAAGGCTGATCAACAAAGTTGGTTTGTCGGGATGGCCATCGCAAGTGAGGCTTATTGCCTCCTCTAATTTAGAAATAGATTTGACAATGTCCGCATAGTCGCCGAGACACCGAAAGCGACTGAGTAATGAGTCCCCAAGGTTGTTCAACCTAGCCGGTTTGCCTGGGTGGTCGTCAGGTGTCTGACAGACAGCCTCCTCAAATATCGAGATGGATCTGTTTAGATCCTGGAGGTCTGCAAGACGATCAAAGCGACTCAGCAATGAACTCCCGAGGTTACTCGACCGGTTTGGCTTGTCTACATGGCTGTCGGGTGTCAGACAGACAGCCTCCTCTTGCATAGAGATGCACCTATTGAGATCCTCAAGGTCCCCCAGGCGCTCAAAGCGACGACGTAACGGAATCCCGAGGTTGTTCAGCCGAGCTGGCTTGTTTGGATGGGTGTCGGGTGTCAGACAGACAGCCTCCTTGAACAGTGAGATAGACCTATTCAGATCCGAAAGGTCACCGAGACGCTCAAAGCGACCCAGTAGTTGAATCCCGAGGCTGCTCAATAGAACTGGCTTGTTTAGATGGCTGTCGGGTGTCAGACAGATAGCCTCCTCTTGCATCGAGATGGACCTGTTTAGATCCGCAAGGTCCCCGAGATGTTCAAATCGATTCACTAATGAGTCCCCGAGGTTGTTCAGCCTAGCCGGCTTGTCTGGATGGCCGTCGGGTGTCAAACAGACAGCCTCCTCTAGATGCGAGAGGGACATATTGAGATCCGCAAGGTCCCCGAGACGCTGAAAGCGATCGAGTAACAAGTTCCCGAAGTTGTTCAGTTGAGTTGGCTTGTCTGGATGGACATCGGGTGTCAGAGACACAACCTCCTGATAGATCGAAATGGACCTGTTTAGATCCACAAGGTTCCCGAGACGCTCAAAGCGACCACGTAAGGAAATCCCCAGGTTGGTCCACCAAGCTGGCTTGTCTGGATGGCCATCGGGTGTCAGACAGACAGCCTCCTCTTGCAAGAAGATTGACCTGTGTAGATCCGCGAGGTCGCCGAGACGTTCAAAGCGAAAACGTAATGAGTTGCCGAGGCTGTTTAACCGACTTGGCTTCTCTGGATGGCTATTGGGCGTCAGACAAACACCCTCCTCGAACACCGAAATGGACCTGCTTAGATCCGCAAGGTCCCCGAGATGCTCAAAGCGACGACACAACGAGTTCCCGAGGTTGTGAAAACAAGTCGGTTTGTCTGGATGACCGTCGGGCAGCAGACAGACAGCCTCCTCTCTCATCGAAATAAACTTGTCTAGGTCCGCAAGGTCCCCAAGACGCTCAAAGCGACGGTATAATGAGTTTCCGAGGTTGTTCAGCCAAGCTGGTTTGTCTGCATGGTCATCGGGTGTCAAACACACAACCTTCTCGCGGATTGAGATAGATCTATTTAGATCCACGAGGTCCCCGAGACGCTCAAAGCGACTCAGTAACCAGTTCCCAAGGTTGTTCAACCGATCTGGCTTCTCTGCATGGCCATTGGGCGTCAGACGGACCGCCTCCTCTTGCACAGAGATAGACCTATTTATATCCATGAGGTCCCCGAGATGCTCAAAGCGACGACGTAATTGAATCCCAAGGTTGTTCAACCAAGCTGACTTGTCTGGACGGTCGTCGGGTGTCTGACGGAGAGCCTCTTCAAACATCGAGATGGACCTGTGTAGATCTGCAAGGTCCCCGAGACGCTCAAAACGACTCAGTAATGGAACCCCGAGGTTGTGCAACCAAGCTGGCTTATCTGGATGGTCGTCGGGTGTCAGACCGACAGCTTCCTCTTGCATCGAGATGGACCTGTTTAGATCCACAAGGTCCTCGAAACGCTCAAAGCGACTCAATAATGAGTCCCCGAGGTTGTTTAACCTAGCCGGCTTGTCTGGATTGTTATCGGGCGTCAGACAGACAGCCTCCTCATAGATCGAGATGGACCCGTTTAGATCCGCAAGGTCCCTGAGATGCTCAAAGCGATTGATTAACGAATCCCCAAGGTTGCTTAACCGACTTGACTTCTCTGGATGGCCGTCGGGTGTCAGACAGACAGCTTCCTCGAACAGTGAGATGGACCTGCTTAGATCCCCGAGATCCCCGAAGTGCTGAAACCGACTCAGTAACGAGCACCCGAGG